>QRDG01001018.1:521799-647482 GCA_012064385.1 Puccinellia tenuiflora
TAATAACTTTCAGTAGCATCATTGATAAATTCTACAATATAACCATCACATGAAAAATTCTTATCATGAGCCATATGCATAAAATTATTACTCCCCACATAAGCATAGTCATTCTTATTAATTGTAGTGGAAGAAAATTCAACAAAATAGCTATCATTATTATTCTCATCACCATAATCATCAAATATAGGAGGCATATTGAAATCATAATTAATTTTCTCCTCAATAGTAGGTGGACTGAAAATATCATATTCATCATTGTAATCATCATATATAGGAGGCATTGTATCATCAAAGTAAATTTTCTCCTCAAAGCTTGGGGGACTAAAAAGATCATTTTCATAAAAACTAGCTTCCCCAAGCTTAGACTTTTCCATAGCATTAGCAATAATGGTGTTCAAAGAATTCATACTAGTAACATTACTACCACTATTATGCAAACAAGCTTCCATAGGTTTTTAATTTTCTCTTCAAAAGCATCATGTCCTAATTCAATATAAAGTTCATAAAGATCCCTAATTTTTTTGTTGTTTTCCATTAAGCCTAACTAGTGAAATTAAAAACAAGAAACAAAAAGATATAATTGCAGAATCTAAAGGAAATAACTTCGAGCACTCACACAACAGCAACAGTACTAGAAAATAGCTTAGTAGCCAGATGATGTGAGTACCTTTTACCTTACCTCCCCGGCAACGGCGCCAGAAAATAGCTTCGTTGCCGGATAGCTTTGTTGTTGGAGTGTGAGTGCCGCTTACCTTACCTCCCCGGCAACGGCGCCAGAAAATAGCTTGATGTCTACACACGCTTCTATTCTTGTAGACAGTGTTGGGCCTCCAAGAGCAGAGGTTTGTAGAACATCAGCAAGTTTCCCTTAAGTGAATCACCCAAGGTTTATCGAACTCAGGGAGGTAGAGGTCAAAGGTATCCCTCTCAAGCAACCCTGCAATCACAATACAAAAAGTCTCTTGTGTCCCCAACACACCCAATACACGTGTCAGATGTATAGGTGCACTAGTTCGGCGAAGAGATAGTGAAATACAAGTAATATGGATGATTATAAGTAGTAATTGCAATCTGAAATAAAAATGGCAGCAAGCAAACATGTAGCAGAACTTGTTGTAAACGGTGTTTCAATGCTTAGAAACAAGGCCTAGGGATCATACTTTCACCAGTGGTCACTCTCAACAATGCAATCATAATTGAATATAAATATAAGCACTTCAATATACTACTCCGAAGTATTCTCCGGCTGGATAACGAACACTAATTTATTGTGTAGGAATGCAAAAGCACGCCTCAAACATATATTCCCAAGTACTAATGAATACCCCACACTGGACCATGAGCATTCATAGGAGGTACTAACACACCACAATTTTATAGAGACATCCAACTCAAATAATAAATCAGTGAACAAGTATCTTGTGAAATATAGCCTAAAGACCCACACGGTGCACACACTGTCACCTTTACACACGTGGGACAAGGAGTCTCCGGAGATCACATAAATAAAGCCCACTTGAGTAACATAACAACATCTAGATTGCAAAGCTCATGATCACATATAGATCACATCATGGGAGAGAGAGATATAGACCACATGGCTACCGGTACGGCCCTCAGCCCCGAGGGAGAACTACTCCCTCCTCATCATGGAGTCAGCAACGGCGATGAAGATGGTGGTGGAGTCGATGGATATGGCTCCGGGGCACTTCCCCGTCCCGGCAGGGTGCCGGAACAGAGACTTCTGTCCCCCGAAACTTGTCGGCGATGGCGGCGGCGCTGCAGATGTTTCTTTGGAATATGACGGGTCCGTCTAGGTTTTATGCGTCGGGGGCAATATATAGGCGAAAGGGCGGCGTTGGAGGGCACCCGAGGGGCCCACACCACCCCATGGCGCGCCAGAAGGTGGGCCCGCGCGAGGGCATGGTGTGGGAGCCTCGTGGCTCCTCTCCGTCTCCCCTTTGGACTCCGTGTACATGACGAAATTATAAGATCGCTGCTTTTTGTCCCGTCCAATTCCGAGAATATTTCCTTAAGTACTTTTCTGAAACGGAAAAACAGCAGAAAACAGGAACTGGCACTGTGGCATCTTGTTAATAGGTTAGTTCCAGAAAATGCATAAAAATGCTATAAAGTGTGAATAAAACATGTAGCAATTGGTATAAAACAAGCATGGATCATAAGAAATTATAGATACGTTGGAGACGTATCACGAAACTCTACGGAAAGAGCCTCAATGGCGACTGTGGTACCCACCACGTTGCAGCCATTTTCGACTCCGAGCACGGCTCGGACGAAGGAAGCAGCAGTGGAAGCATCAGCCCCACTTCCCAGATTTACCCCGCACAAGTCTACATGGTTGGCTCATCACGGGCCAACGGCGACGAACCCGCATATCCACTGGAGGTGGTCATGCCGGACCAGGTGACGCGACTCACCATCACCCGCGACATGGCAATCAGAGCCCTGAAGCACGTTGAGGAGGGCACGTACCCCCCACCAGACGCACCCCGAGAGGACCTTATGGCGGTCCAGTACCTGCTGCGGAAGGAAGGCGAACGACTTCGCGCAGAGAAGGCCGAGCTACTCCGACGCAAGGAGGAAGCCGACGCGTCGAGTGCCAGGAGGGCTGCTTATTCATTCACTATTGCCTCGACAGAGGTCTCGCAAGGAGCAAGACGCCACAGGGCCCGCGTGCCCCGGATGACAGAGGCCGAACGCGCCGGAAGCACCCGCAACCTCGAATCGTCATACATGACTGAAGACGCGGACGGGATACCCGTCCCCAAAACACCCGGAGCTGCCCTCATGGCAGTCGAAACATACCTGCGACTGACGCCACAGCTGTGCCATACAGGTTCAACTCGAAAATCCTCGGCCGCCACTCGAACCACTCGGGGGCTGCGCTGTACAGGTCTAAGTTAAAACCTTGGCCGCCACCTGATGCACTCGGGGGCTGCGCCATACAGGTCCAACCCGAAAATCCTCGGCCGCCACCCGAACCACTCGGGGGCTGCGCTGTATAGGTCTAAGTCAAAACCTAGGCCGCCACCTGACGCACTCGGGGGCTGCGCCATACAGGTTCAACTCGAAAATCCTCGGCCGCCACCCGAACCACTCGGGGGCTGCGCTGTACAGGTCTAAGTCAAAACCTAGGCCGCCACCTGACGCACTCGGGGGCTACGTGAAAGAGCATGGTTGCCCCTATGTGTTGTTTTGGTAATTAATGACAATCTCTATGGACTAATGTGTGCTTTGAGTTATATTTGCAGTGTTGGTCCATAAGGAATGCTTGGACTCCATATGTTGGAGTCAAGGCTAAAAGAAGAAGACTATATGTTGATCAAGGCTAAGTGCAAGTTGATCAACATACAAGATTAGGGCATGTGAAGAAGAAGATCATTTGTTGATCAAGATCCTATGTTGTCCATGGTGGATGGCGTCACGTGGTGATCATCTTTGTTGATCAAGATCCTATGTTGTCCATGGTGGATGGCGTCACGTGGTGATCATCTTTGTTGATCAAGATCCTATGTTGTCCATGGTGGATGGCGTCACGTGGTGATCATCATCAAGATAAAGGCCAAGTGAAGATATGTCGAAGAGTGCCTCTCCCATCTTGGTGTATGGGGGAGCAATATGCAAGTCTTCACCAAGCGGAGCAAAATCAGGAAAGGTGATCCACTTGAGAGTAGATCAAGATCGTCATCATCTAGCTCAAGTGGAATGCGCAAGGCAAAGGTATGTTCTTGATAGGGTTTCTATTTTACCGGTCTCGCGGTGTAGTTGTGAGACCGGGTTTTTAGATAGGTAACCGTACTATCAAGAGGGGCTCTCAAGTGAGCTTCAGCATATTGGCCGTAGAGAGCTCAAACCTTTGCATCCTTGGCATCATCTTTATTAGTTCCTATTTGGCTCTTATCGTGGTGTGGTATTGGTGCTTGTCGTGCTTGTCATGACAAGCCCAAGGTCACCGAAAACGGTTCTCATATGTGTTCCCTATTGAGTTTTCGGTGTCGGAGTTTTTGTCGGTCCATCTATGCGGAAGGTTTCACTCTTCCATTTATTATCAAAATCTCCCTTGCTTGGTTTCAATATTCTCATATGATATAGGGTAGCATTTGTCGTCCTCTTTCCAACAAAAGTGGTTTCGTGTCATTCGGACTTCATCTACAAAAGATATGGTCTTCCGGTTTTAATAGAAAGGTTTTACCTCTCATCATTTGGGTTGACCATATCTTATTGAACAATGATGTTTCTCTGCATAATCTTGTTGTGCTCGTTATGACGATTCCAACGAGTCCAAGATTACCGAAAACGGAGTTCGTATGTGGAAGATATTGCGTTTTCGGTATCGGTAGTTTTCGAGATAGAAAAAGAAAAGAAACAAAAGAAAAAAGGGGGAGGAAGCCTGCCGGCCATCAGCCCGGCATGGCCGGCTCCATGGCTGGGGGCTCTCGGTTTGAGCCCCGGCCATCATGGCCGGCCCCAAGGCAGGCCAGCCCGGCCACTGCCCGGCCATCCCCCGGCCATACCCCGGCCTGGCCGGCCTCCCTCTTCCAGCTGCCCGAAATGTGGCCTAACGGCCATATTTTGGAGCTACTACTTAAGGGGCTTCTTCCCCATCTTCACCTTCAACCTTTGGCACTCTTTGAGCAAGTTTTTCCTCCACCATTGTTGACCTCTTAGAGCTTTGCTATCTCTCAATCCCTCCAATAGTTCTTGCTAGTTTTTGAGGGAAAAGAGAGAGGAGGTCTAGATCCACGTTTCCACCGATCGGTTTCTCCTCTAAGTGAGGGGAACACCTTGGATCTAGATCTTTGGAGTTTCTTTGTGTTTCTCCTTGTTCTTCCTCCCAAATCCCTCCCAAGCATTAGTTGCTTTGGTTGGATTCGGGTTGGAAGAACTTGTCCACTTAGTGTGTTCTTGCTATTGCATTAGTTGCATCGGTTTGAGTTCTCCACGGTGATTCGTGGAAAGTGAAGTTGAGAAGCTTGTTACTCTTGGGTACTTTGGTGCCCTAGAGCTTGTTCCTCTAGGGCACGTTGGTACCCTAGACGGTTTGATTTCTCGGAGTCTTGGTGGCTTACGGGATTTGTTGGGAGCCTCCAATTGTGGAGTGTGGCTCAACCTTGTTGCTTCGGAGCTTTGGTAGCTACGAAGATATTGCCGGGAGCCATCAATTGAGTTGTGGTGTGTGCCCCGGCCTTGGGCATCGAGTCTTGGCGGCTCGGTGCATTTGGTGAAGACCCTCCAACTTGTGGAGTGAGCTTCACCCTTGTAAAGGTTCTAGTTATCAACCTCAACGGCAACATAGTGACAAGTGCCTCGCCACATTGGTGGTAAGACACAACGGAGATACGGTGTGCCATATCAAGGCTACTCGGTGTTTCACATTGGTGAACACCGCGCCGCTCCAACGGAGACTAGCTTCCATTGGGCAGTGAACTTCGAGATAAATCATCGTCTCCAAGTGCCTCGGTATTTCTATCCCGAGCTTCTTACTTATGCTATTTACTTTGTGATAGACATCTAGCTTAAAGTCATATATCTTGCTATCACCTAGTTGATTATATTGCTTAGCATAAGTGTTGGTGCACATAGGTGAACCTAGCTAGTTTAGGTTTTGGCTTGATAAATTAAACGTTAGTTTTATTCCGCATTTATTCAAGCCTTAACCGTAATAATTTTAAATCGCCTATTCACCCCCCCCCCTCTAGGCGACATCCGTGTCCTTTCAATTGGTATCAGAGCGGGTTCTCTCTTTATAGGGCTTCACGGCCTAGAGAGTAAAGATGTCGTCTAGTGGTTTAGTGCACAATGCTTCTTTAATATTCGATGGCACTAATTATAATGATTGGAGAAATCGCATGCTAAATTATTTTAGGGACATTAATCCATATATAGAGCAAATTCTAGATATGGGTTTTTCTCCTCTAGAGGATGAGGAAAACTCTTATCTAGATGCTCAAGCTTCTAAAGTGGTTTTCAAGTCTTTGAGTAATGCAGTTGCTTTGTCGATCTCTCCTTATCGGAATGGCCATGAGCTATGGACCAAGCTTCAAGACAATTATGGTGTGTCCATGGATAGTGAGAATGATTGTTCTCACTCCACCTCCGGGCGTAATGAGTTCTCAACTTCTTCTACCTCACCTACATGTGGCAAGCCACAAAATAATGCAATGGTGAGTAGGGATAAGTTTTGCAATAATGATAGTGAGCTTCTTTTAGATAATATTTCATCTCTATCTCATTGCAATGATTTATCTTTGGACTTAAACACATCTAGAACTATAAATGTTTCACATGCTTGTGTTGATAGTCCTTGCATATCTTCTAAATCATCAAGTAGTGATGATCATAACAATAATGATGATGATGAAGAAGATGATGCTTACTTTAATAAGAAAGGTCTAATGGTTCTTAATGCTCTTTCAAAGAATGAAAATGCTTGTGAGAACCTACATGAAATTATGAGCACCCTTATTGAACGAGGGCTTACTATTGAAAATTTGGAAGCTCGTGAAAATGAAAGTCTTAGCCGCGAACGTAATTATGCGGACACAATTGCGAATCTTGAGCAAGCTCTTGAAGAAATCCAAACCACCAAGAAATCTCTTGAGGATACATTTACTCTAGAGTTATCTAAAGTAAATGAAACCCATGATAGAGCTCTCAAGGTGGCTAATGATTTTAAAATAAAAAATGATGAGCTTGTTGTTGAAATTGTTAGACTCCTTGAGGCTAATGTGAAATTTGAAAAGGATGTCAAGTCCTTGGAAGATTCTCTTGCACATCTCACTAAGTCTCATGATCAACTCCAAGCTCAATTATCAAAAGAGCCTCCTACTTGTTCTCCCATTGCTATTAATGTTGATGCTTGTGCTACTAACTCTATTTCTTGTGAAGCATCCATTTTAAAGGAGAATGTTGAGCTAAGGGCTCAACTTAAATTGCTAACTAGCAATTATGAGATATTGGAAGAAAGCCATGAGAAGCTCTCGAGCTCTCATGAGGATATTCTAGTATCTCATGATAAGCTAAAGTTAGCTCATGAGGCTATCGCTACCAAGGTAATATCTAGTGAGCCTCATGTGGACAATGGCACAACTTCTACTAAAAATGCTATAATACCATGTGCTAGTCCTTGTAATTCTTCATCTCAACCTAGTGGTAAATCATATGTTGAATTACATTTCGTGCCTAGTTCCTCTAACAATGAAGCCTCAACTTCCACTAGTGCTTGTGTAGCTACTAACTTTGTAGGGAAGTCTAAAGAGCACAAGGCACAAGCCACTTCTTTGAAGAAAGATGTGGAGAAGCGTCATAAAGGGAAGGCCACATTTGACAACATGTTGAGTGTGCAAAAATCCCCCAATGACAAGAGTGGACTTGGATTCAACTCCAATCTCAAGAACAAGTCCAAGAGTAGCAATAAGAAGGGCCGAGAACAAGTCAATCACTCGGTCAAGATTGTTTGCTTCAAGTGCAAAATTGAAGGGCATCATGTTAGGGATTGCCCAATGAAGAAGAAGCCTCTTAGTGAGAAGCAATTAGGGAAGCGGCCTATTGTTCAATCTCATGCTCAACCTCGGGTTGAACAAGGGTCACATCCCAAGATGACTCAAGTCATTGCTCCTCAAGTTAAGGAGCCTATTAAGAAGAAAGAAAAGAGTCGATATTGCTACTTATGCCGTGAGAAGGGTCACTTGGCTTCTTCATGCACAAACGGTACTCTATCCCACCCCATAATTATTGATGATGTCTATTCTCTTAGGAAGGATAGGGGTGGCAATGTGTTTGCCAAATATGTGGGGACTCAAAGTGGTGTCAAGAAAAGAACCATTTGGGTTGCCAAGCCTATTGTGACTAACCTCTTAGGACCCAACTTGGTTGGGGACCAACAAGCTCAAACTTGATCAATAGGTTATAATGAAGGACATTGGAGACTTGGCTATCCTTGAAGAATTAAGGGATCTTCTTGATTATTATTTCCACAAGCCAAGTCATTTGGATTATATTATCATATCTCATATCCAATGCTCCTTCTTGCGGTAACTTATATTTAAATTATATATACATTGAAAGTTGCTTGCTCCCTAGCATGTGTTAGTTTTGTTCCTAGCATGTGCTTGTATATGTTGTGCTTATTACTTACCTTGAGTAATCAAATTTGTGTATGTTAATGTGCGCTCCATATATGTGTAAACTTTGTGTTGAGTCCTTATTGGATCTTGTGTTGATTTCAATGGGCTCTTTTGAGAAATTAATGGACTATCCCATTTTGGGGGAGTGATATGCTTTGTGCACTTCACTAACCTAAAAATGTGTGTATATGAGTAACACCACCTAGTATTGATATATCAAGATTATCTAGTAACTATGTGGTGTGTCATGCTCATGAGAAATTCAAATTCTATAATGTCTATTAGTTATCTCTATTTGATTTTATTTGCCTCTTGTTAAGAAGAAATGAATTATCACATTGTGGGGGAGTAATAAGCTATGTGCATATTACAATCCCACAAAATGTGAACATTTGAGGTTTGTCACTTAGATTTGATATTGTAAATTATCTTATTCCTATGTGGCATATTAGCTCGAACAAGTTCTAATTTGCTCTCTAGCTATCTTTTGGGTCTTGTTCGTGTGTGTTTGCTTGGTGTGGTTTTTCTCTAATGTGCACCTCCATACATTAGTTGAGAAACCATTTGTTCCATATTATTCTAACCATGGCCTTGCCGGTTGGTTTGAATAGTTGGAACTACCAACAAACCTTATTCAAATATGGTGTTTTATTGCTTATCTTTTGCCACATATTTTATCTTGTGAGGATATTCTTGGATACCTCTATCACCGGGAAAATAATTTCAAATGGTTATTGTCCTTGGACAATCCATATTTGTGTTTGTGGTAGAATATTTTTGATTATCCTTACATTGGCATTGGTTTTTATCTGTCCCATCTCTTGCCAAAATATTCATTTTGACTCCCATTGCCTTCCTTGCCTCTTGCTAGGATCCTAATCCTCAAATTGGTAGTATTTGGTGTTGTAAATAAAATATGAAGAGTAATGATCCCTTGTGCGTGCATTTTGTATTCAAATGCAAATATCAAAAAATAATGCATGAATCTTGGGGGAGCATTCCTTTTATTTAGAACACTATCCTATCTATCAATATGTGATCCTTTCAATTGGCATTTGATTTCTATCATATGTGTTTATGGAAGACAAATCTTTTCTCTTGATGCTTTGTGCCATCATGAAAAGTGTAGAGGGTGTTTGGTTTATTTAGTGTAACCTTGCTCTCTCTTGGGAGTCTTGCATTCTCATCTCTCGTTTTATGTTTATCCTATAGAATGAGAAAACCCTTTGAGCATGACTCTTTCTTTCATCCTATATGCTCATTGGCCTTGCCTAGGTGCCTTCAATTGGTATTAATTGGAATTTAATATCTCCTCCATAGATATTTGTTTCAATTGATATTTATTGTGAGAATTTTGATACCTTATTACTTTATTTTACTTTACTTGATTCCGGTCAAAGTATTATCCTCTTCTTGGTATCTTGTCTCCTAGTTGGTATCCTATTTTTCATTGGTGTCTTATCTCTCATGTGTTGCTTAATTTGATTCCTATTGATATCACACTTCATGTGTTGATGTGTTTTGGAATCAATCACATGTTGATTTGTTTCTTTCCTCAATCATGTGTTGATTTGGATTTTGATATAATTTGGACAACCTTTTTGTGTCACACTTTGGTGTGCTCTCTTCTTGGTTTACTTGGTGTTTTGTCCAAACCGTATCTCATTTGGTTCTTGTAAGTCCATGCATGCATATTTACTAATAAATTTATTTTATGGCATGCTAGTCTTTCTTGATCCAATATATAGGGGATACTCCACCAAATCCTAAATTGGCTAAGATGTGCATGAAATTCAAGTTCATCTATATGCACATATTTATGTGGAGTGTTTCCTCTGTATTGTAGTGTATCTAACTACTATGGAACCCAATGAGTTTGGGAACCATGTTGTACTTGAATTTTGTTTTAGGTACAATGGAGATGCATTGGATGCTTGCCTCATTCATAAGGAAGGTGTTCTCACTATGCGATTATTGGAGTCAAGCTTTGATGCTAAACAAAAATTCTCATCTTCATCATCACCAATGCTATTTCGGTAACAAGTATCTATCCCATGCATATTTTTCTTGTATTCAACCTTGTGTAGGTTGCCCCTTGGCATGAAAACTTTAAATGTACAATTGTTGTGGCTTTGGCTCTTTCCTTCACTTGGTATATCTTTGTGATATTTGTGATGGAAGTGCAAAAATCTTTTTCTTCAATTGGTATTATTTCTTTGTGATACTTGTTGCCTATCTCAAAGCATCTTCACTATCTCTTGTTCCCTTAGTGATATGTGTGATGTCTTTGATATTTTTGAAGTTCATTTATATACAATGAGATAAATTTGAGCTATGTGCTATGCTTTTAAGCAATAATATCTTTTGTATATTCATGACTTCCCTTTTGGATACCATAGTTTCCACTTTATCAACCATCTCATATGTGCAAGTTTCTTTGTGGATGTATATCATCAATGATTTGTCTACTTAGAAACCTATACATATGAGAGAGGTCACCTTTTAGTTGGTATCCTAATTCTTTTGAGCTACCTTGCTTTAATCTATAATTCTTTGGTGGCTCCAATTTTGTCTCATGAGTGCTTGTCTCATTTTTTATCGGTATCTTTGCACACTCATGTATTTGTGAGGATCTTTGTCTTCATGCTTACCTTGGTGAGCATGTTGATTTTTATCGGTTAAATTCTCTCACTATCTTTTGGAACTTTCAATTGGTTTTAGTTTCCAATTGGTACCCCTAAGCTTGTGAACATACCCCTTTAAAAGATCTTCCTTTTATCTCGGTTGGGCCAATCCTATGTTGAATTTTTTTTAAAAAAAAAATTGGTATCCTCGAGTTTGTGAACATATTCTTTATGAAAAATCTTCTTTGTAAGTTATGTGTGTCAATACTTGATATATAACTTATCTCCATTTGGTTAAGACTATGTGTCTTATCAAATTAATTGTCTTGTCACACACACATACTCTTGGTTGGCCCTTCATTAATAAATTCTTTTAATTGGTATCTCCATATGGCTCAACCACATCTTTGGTGCAAGTGCTTTGTTTTGCTTTAATGGTTACATCCTTGCACTTTGTGAGTGTTCTAGATGATTATGGGGGAGTGAGGATTCCATATTTGTTCACTCCGCAATAGTGTATGAACATTGGGGAGCTTCTCTATTTTTATTTAGAATTCTCAGTTAGGATCTTCTTGATTGCTTTTCTCCTTTGTGGAGATGTTTAGAATGATTTCATCTTTTGCCATCTTTGGATCCTCAATATAGTTTGATTTCCTCTATTATTCATCAATGGATATGTGCATTTAATTTCACTCATATCTTGAGGAATGCATACTTGTGGAGGAACTCATGTTATATTGGCCATCTAAAATTTTTCTTCCCATTTCGGCAATCGATGCCAATGGGGGAGAAGTTTTAGAGGGTTTAAGGGAATTGGTTCTATGCTTTAGTTTGGTTCTTAAGCATTTGCCTCTCATGCTCATGCATCCTTGTCTTGCAAGGGAATTGGTTCTATGCTTTAGTTTGGTTCTTAAGCATTTGCCTCTCATGCTCATGCATCCTTGTCTTGCAAGGTTGCTTAATTCATTATATAAACCCTCTCAAAAGGGATTGTCATCAATTACCAAAATGGGGGAGATTGAAAGAGCATGGTTGCCCCTATGTGTTGTTTTGGTAATTAATGACAATCTCTATGGACTAATGTGTGCTTTGAGTTATATTTGCAGTGTTGGTCCATAAGGAATGCTTGGACTCCATATGTTGGAGTCAAGGCTAAAAGAAGAAGACTATATGTTGATCAAGGCTAAGTGCAAGTTGATCAACATACAAGATTAGGGCATGTGAAGAAGAAGATCATTTGTTGATCAAGATCCTATGTTGTCCATGGTGGATGGCGTCACGTGGTGATCATCTTTGTTGATCAAGATCCTATGTTGTCCATGATGGATGGTGTCACGTGGTGATCATCTTTGTTGATCAAGATCCTATGTTGTCCATGGTGGATGGCGTCACGTGGTGATCATCATCAAGATAAAGGCCAAGTGAAGATATGTCGAAGAGTGCCTCTCCCATCTTGGTGTATGGGGGAGCAATATGCAAGTCTTCACCAAGCGGAGCAAAATCAGGAAAGGTGATCCACTTGAGAGTAGATCAAGATCGTCATCATCTAGCTCAAGTGGAATGCGCAAGGCAAAGGTATGTTCTTGATAGGGTTTCTATTTTACCGGTCTCGCGGTGTAGTTGTGAGACCGGGTTTTTAGATAGGTAACCGTACTATCAAGAGGGGCTCTCAAGTGAGCTTTAGCGTATCGGTCGTAGAGAGCTCAAACCTTTGCATCCTTGGCATCATCTTTATTAGTTCCTATTTGGATCTTATCGTGGTGTGGTATTGGTGCTTGTCGTGCTTGTCATGACAAGCCCAAGGTCACCGAAAACGGTTCTCATATGTGTTCCCTATTGAGTTTTCGGTGTCGGAGTTTTTGTCGGTCCATCTATGCGGAAGGTTTCACTCTTCCATTTATTAGCAAAATCTCCCTTGCTTGGTTTCAATATTCTCATATGATATAGGGTAGCATTTGTCGTCCTCTTTCCAACAAAAGTGGTTTCGTGTCATTCGGACTTCATCTGCAAAAGATATGGTCTTCCGGTTTTAATAGAAAGGTTTTACCTCTCATCATTTGGGTTGACCATATCTTATTGAACAATGATGTTTCTCTGCATAATCTTGTTGTGCTCGTTGTGACGATTCCAACGAGTCCAAGATTACCGAAAACGGAGTTCGTATGTGGAAGATATTGCGTTTTCGGTATCGGTAGTTTTCGAGATAGAAAAAGAAAAGAAACAAAAGAAAAAGGGGGAGGAAGCCTGCCGGCCATCAGCCCGGCATGGCCGGCTCCATGGCTGGGGGCTCTCGGTTTGAGCCCCGGCCATCATGGCCGGCCCCAAGGCAGGCCAACCCGGCCACTGCCCGGCCATACCCTGGCCTGGCCGGCCTCCCTCTTCCAGCTGCCCGAAATGTGGCCTAACGGCCATATTTTGGAGCTACTACTTAAGGGGCTTCTTCCCCATCTTCACCTTCAACCTTTGGCACTCTTTGAGCAAGTTTTTCCTCCACCATTGTTGACCTCTTAGAGCTTTGCTATCTCTCAATCCCTCCAATAGTTCTTGCTAGTTTTTGAGGGAAAAGAGAGAGGAGGTCTAGATCCACGTTTCCACCGATCGGTTTCTCCTCTAAGTGAGGGGAACACCTTGGATCTAGATCTTTGGAGTTTCTTTGTGTTTCTCCTTGTTCTTCCTCCCAAATCCCTCCCAAGCATTAGTTGCTTTGGTTGGATTCGGGTTGGAAGAACTTGTCCACTTAGTGTGTTCTTGCCATTGCATTAGTTGCATCGGTTTGAGTTCTCCACGGTGATTCGTGGAAAGTGAAGTTGAGAAGCTTGTTACTCTTGGGTACTTTGGTGCCCTAGAGCTTGTTCCTCTAGGGCACGTTGGTACCCTAGACGGTTTGATTTCTCGGAGTCTTGGTGGCTTACGGGATTTGTTGGGAGCCTCCAATTGTGGAGTGTGGCTCAACCTTGTTGCTTCGGAGCTTTGGTAGCTACGAAGATATTGCCGGGAGCCATCAATTGAGTTGTGGTGTGTGCCCCGGCCTTGGGCATCGAGTCTTGGCGGCTCGGTGCATTTGGTGAAGACCCTCCAACTTGTGGAGTGAGCTTCACCCTTGTAAAGGTTCTAGTTGTCAACCTCAACGGCAACATAGTGACAAGTGCCTCGCCACATTGGTGGTAAGACACAACGGAGATACGGTGTGCCATATCAAGGCTACTCGGTGTTTCACATTGGTGAACACCGCGCCGCTCCAACGGAGGCTAGCTTCCATTGGGAAGTGAACTTCGGGATAAATCATCGTCTCCAAGTGCCTCGGTATTTCTATCCCGAGCTTCTTACTTATGCTATTTACTTTGTGATAGACATCTAGCTTAAAGTCATATATCTTGCTATCACCTAGTTGATTATATTGCTTAGCATAAGTGTTGGTGCACCGTTCACCCGAGACCTAGCCTACCATATAAAGGCTAGGAGGGTCCCTCGTCTAGGGTAACGCATACGCTCACGCTCATAGCCGCCATCTCAAACCCTAGCGAGATTGCCATCTCGCCATTGTAGCCACACTCAACATCAATACCAGACAAGCAGGAAGTAGGGTTTTATCCTTCGGGAGCCTGAACCTGGGTAAACGCCTCGCCTGTTAGCCGTCGTGATCACCAGCGCTCATCTCTCTCCCCCTCAATCAACCCGGGGTACTCGACCCAGGGATTTGCCGAGTCTCAGCCTCGTCAGCATTCTTCTTGAAGAAAGGCTTCTTGTGTGTGTCCTTTGACTTGTCCTTCCTAATGAGCTTTCCTCCATGAAGTTCTCTATTCTCAAACGGACACTCGGCCACAAAGTGATATTTGTATTGGCAATTGTAGCAAGAACGAACTCTTTGGCCACCCTCCTTCCTTCCACTTGCCTTGTTGACGAAATCCCTTACCTTGGACGGACTCTTCCAAAAGACTTTAGAAGTGAGAGCCGCATAGTCCTTGAGAGTATCTTGAAGTTCTTTGGGATCCCAATGTGACACATCTTCTTGAGCCTCATCATCATCGTCTTGCTCCACAACCTTGGCCTTCAAAGAAAGTGAGGTTCCTCTATGCATTCCAATGGCTCGGGCTCGAGCATCTTCGGCGTTCTTGGCGGCCACCTTGTATGCCGCCATCTCTTGCATGACCTCATTAGATGTCATGAGGTGGTAGTTGTGTCTTCCTTGGAGACTCTTCAAGTCGGTGGATTCAAACGGCCAAAGGGCGCTCACATACTTCCTCTTGATCCAAGCATCATCCACATAGTTTGCACCAAGAGCACGAAATTGAGTGGCAAGGGTCTTGAGTCTTCGATACATTTCTTCATGATCTTCACCCTCTACCATGAAAAAGCCCTCGGCTTGGTTGATCAAAGCTTCAAATCTATTCCTTTGCATGCTCTCATTACCGACAAACTCTTGAGTGAGAATATCCCAAGCTTCTTTGGCGGTGGTGGCCATCTCAATGAGAGACATGTGCTTTTCTCCCACGGCGGTGTGAATTATGTTGAGAGCCAAGTCATTGAGTTGACCATCCACAACTTCTCTTCTTGTCATGTTGTTCGGGTCGACGGCCTTGAACCCAACTTGAATGATTCTCCATAGCTCGCTCGAAGCGCTCTTGATATGAGATTTCATCATAAATTGCCAATTAGTAAAACAAGATGGATTAAACTTAGGTGGATCACCCCTATTGTTTATATGATAATGCGGGATAGGTGGGTCGACCGAGTACGTGAATGGAACCCCATGGTACTCCGGCTTCCCACCATCAATTTTAGGAGGGGATTCATCAGTGTGTTGTTCACCCTCCCCACTATGCGCGGCGGAACCATTGGCCTCTAGGGATGGTGTGGCGGGTGGCGTGTTAGCCTTCAAGAGTTACCTCATCATAGCACGCAACTCCTCCATTTGAGTGTTCATGGATGATGTCAAGCTTGTTTCCAAATTCTTGAGATCATCCATGGACACCGGGGGAGTGCTACCACCCGTAACACCATCACCGTCACCCATACTCTCTTAGGCGGTGAAGCCTAACTTAAGAGCCAAGGCTCTGATACCAATTGAATGGATCGTATGGGCACCTATAGGGGGGGTGAATAGGTGCTACACCAATTTTTAATCTTTTTCAATTTAAGGCTTAACACAATGGTAAATTATCTAGATATGCAACTACGTTGAATTTACCTATATGAGAAGCAAACTAAACAACTAGGCAATTAACGATACAAGTAAAGGCTACAAAGGGAAAGAGTTAACCGAAAGGGGAAGCACGCGGAGACAAGGGTGTATTCCCGAGTTCCTCCTTGTTAAGGGAGTACGTCTCGTTGGAGGGGTGTGAGTTCGCCATAAAGGCCTACTCAACGCCACGAAGGCCTCACCCTATTCTCCGATGAACTTCGCCACACAAAGGCTTGGTTCACCTTCCACTATTGGAGTCCTTCAAGGCGGAATCCGGAGCCCTTACACGGTTCTTGGGGCACACACCCACAACTGAATTGGGGGCTCCCAAATCAACAACACTATCACAAATACAACCACAAATGAGCACAAGAATCTAGGGTAACACAAAGCTAACCCTAGAAACAAGAATCCTCAAGTGAATGAGGGGGGAATGAAGAACGGCTTGGTGAAGATGTAGATCCGGGTCTTCTCCTTCAATCCTCCGAAGATCAATGAGTTTGGACGGAGGAATTGGGAGATCTTGCGATTTTGAGCTCTCAAATATTAGGGTTCATAAATGTTGGACGAGCTAGCTGGTCTGAGGTAGGTGGAGGGGTATTTATACCCCTCTGAAAATTCTGACCGTTGGAGGTCACTTATACCGGAGACTCCGGCCTAAGTGGGCCGGAGACTCCGGTCTCCTTCCGGGGTTCCTCCGGACTGACACCAGAGGCTCCCCACACCTTGCTCGCTTGATAGAAGGGCCGGAGACTCCGGTGTTGGGGGACCGGAGACTCCGGTGTTGGCCGGAAACTCCGCACCCGGGCGGAAACTTGTCGAAGACGCGGGACAGGCCGGAGACTCCGGTCTCGCAGGCCGGACACTCCGGCCTCCCCGGAGACTCCGGGCTTCCTCCGGGCACCCTCCGGACAGACACCAGAGCCGCACCACAGAAACTGGCGAAGGGCAGGAAAACCCAGGGGCCGGAGACTCCGGTCAGGAGATTTCCTGTAGCAAGAAAACTTTGCCATTTCTTCACTTTTTGGTGAATGATGCTAGGGGAAAAATATGTCAATAATCCTGCAACACTTAGCGTCATATTAGATAATCATTAGTATTGTTAACTAACACACAAAACTAATAGGGGTTAGGAAATGTTCTTTCAGGGGGGTGTTTTCTCTCCGAGCCCTGTCCGGGCTATCCACCCGGACGTTTGGGGGTGGATATGGGGGTCCGGTTCGAGATGTTCTTAAAGTATCGTCGTGTTGTTTCAATACTGCTATAGATTGTGCATGATGTTGTTATTTCTGTGAGCTCTTTCGGTACTATTGTGACTTCTGTTAGAGCAAGTAAGATGGGATTATGATGGTATTCTGGTGTCTATATTGTATATCAAATTCTTGGTTAGCCAAAATCTGGGGTATGTTCGTTTTTGAGCCTCAATGGCCTTTAGCTGTAATCAAGGTCGTCCCATAGGCCGGATAAGAAGGCCGACCGCCCAGGCCCCGAGAAAAATAGAGCCCAAAATGGTAAAGTATTTAATCACCCATTACACCAAATAAACTATTTAATACTCACTGTAAAAACTAAATTGATTTTTTGTGGTCGAGTATGCATAAGTTTAATTAGGATTTCACTTATAATATGTCTAACAAATAATATAAATACATATGGAAAATATATTTCACAAGAAAAAATAACAATGTCATTTATACAAACTCAATCCATACATTTCGATATTATTAATGGTCAAAGACTTGAATTAAATATAGTGAACAATCATGCACTACTTGCATTAGGGCATTTTACGATGGACGAAGTATCTTAACAAAAATAAAATAATCCCTCCGATCAATAAAAAGTGTCGACACTTTTTATGGATCGGAGGGAGTAGTTAATTTGGGTAAGAAGATACACATCATGGTCCTTTAATGATGTAAGCAATATTGTTTCAATACCAAGTACAAAAAATGCACACTATCTTGATTTTTTCCACGAAAATAGTCTTGTTGGTTCAGTTTTATACTTTACAACTTTCTTACAATATGCGTACTCAATCATTCAGGAGAAACAACTATTGAAATATTTGTGGATCGTACTCTTTACAAATCATTACCATAAACATATACAAAATATATAGACTATGCATTGCAAAATTAGTTTTTAATACAGACTTTTGTTACGAAATATAGTTTAATATATTTTAATAATATTTAGTACACATAAAAATACAATAACTAATATTCTAGTTAACTATGCGAGTAAACAAAAATTATAATTATAAGTAACGTGTTAAAAATAAAATCTAGACAAGTACAAAGGTTTAGTAGTAAAAAAAAATTTATTCGCTCCGGGCCCATTATTCATTGGACCGGCCCTGGTTGTGAGCTATTTACATACTATTGTCTCATCCCCTGTTGTTACCATATTGTGCTGTCACTGGCTAGCTAATGCGACCTGCACAATATCCTACACTAATTTTTGCGATTTGTGGCGGCCAACCACGACGAGACATAAGTATGACACTGTCCGTTCTACGAGTATAGGGGACAACCGCATCCCGCCCCGCTTGCAACCTGATAGATTACCCATAATACACAATGTGCACAACCTGGTCGTAGCTAGTGTTTGTTGTTCATCAGAACAAAATCAAGCGCCTATCGACATTTTTTATTTGTCGTTTTTTGCTTCTTAAGTTGTGTTTCAAATTAGGATTTCCTCCACGGTGAACATTATCATCGTATAAGGATAGGATTAAAGAAAAAATTACGGCACAACGGAGCTATATTGTGTCTATATTCTCTATTTTTCAGTTTTATTTTCCCCAAGATTGGAGGTAAAGTAACCGGGATTAACTGCATGAGTCGGAGACTCACTCTGATATATGTCAAACTATCGGTACTAAGGAAATCACACCGGTTATAGCCTTATAGGCATCATATCGTCTGCCACTTGGCAATCTACAATTTACTTGATCTTTTAATTGTCAACGCTGGTTGTTTTGCAAAAGAAACCTACAATTTTCCATCGTTGCAAAAACCCGACCACGTCTCCTTCTCCTTACACCGTCACCTTCTCCTCCTCCTTCCTCTCTCCGTCACTTCTCCTCCTCCTTTCTCTCGCTCCGTCCCCATCCTCCTGCTTGTCGCCGCCATCTCCCCACGCCTCGCCGCTGCTGCACGGCTAAGAGCAACTCCAGCCCCCCCCCCCCCCCCGAGAGCCCCCCCAGGACCCTTTTTCTTCCGCCGACATGGCATTTTCCTCCCAGTCGGCGCCCCAAGGTCTCTTTTTTGCCGGTTTTGGCCCAAAAGTCATCCAGCATTCCCAGGCCGAACTCATCGCACTGGGTTACGTCTGGGGGCACCAGCGGCAGGAAAAAAGCCGCGTGGGCCAGCTCTGTCGGCGAGACAACGCAGATTCCCTATCCATATTCGCCCCATTTCTATTTTCCCTCCTTTGTCGCCGGCACCACCTCCTCCCCTTCGCCGCAAACGCGCCGCTAGAATAGGGCACCCCCTCCCCCCGCAGCGACCGCACGCTAATTGGCGATAATGATAACATTGGTGGTACCCCAAGCGAAGATGTGGATGTAGCAAGTAGCAGTTTTCCCTCAGTGAAGAACCAAGATTTTATTGAACCAGTAGGACTTTCAAATCAACAACGAGGTGCCCGTCAACGATCTCTGGCGCTTAACCGTCAACGAACATGGACCTACACACACTCAAACAATTACTTTGCCCCCAACGGCAGAAAGGTTGTCAATCTTGCCGGTCTGCTGAAAACAAAGCGGTTAAAATGAATGGTGAAGTGGATGAAATATGGAAACGGACCTGCGAGCAAATGATTATGAGAAGCAAGTAAACGGTTTTGTAATCAATGGAAAACTATGGACCGGGGGGCATGGGTTCACTAGTGGTGTCTCTCCATAATATAAAATACTCATATGATGGGTAAACGAATTACAGTTAGACAATTTATAAGATTATGACACAAACTTAATCTAGCCAAATCAAAGAGTTCATGGTAATATTCATGTAGGCATCACAACAAATAACAAAGACCGTTGAACCAACTGCATCTTTGTCTAAAAAGTCCACCTAGAGATCGCTATCCAGCCTGTCACCCATCGATATTAAGTTGCAAACAACAGACAATTGCATTAAATAAAGTGCATGATGTAAGCAATATTTATAATCATGAAGACATAAACACTGCTGTTTTACCCTTAGTAGCAACATCACACCCTCGACACTTGCATGTTTCTGTCACTCGAGCGCTGGCACAAAAGAGGGCATGAACCTACCATCTAGCATAAATACTCTCTCTTGGAGATACAAGCAATCACTTGGCCAAAGTAACTACGCACATCGGAGAGCATGCAAGAACATAAATCGACATATAAGAACCATACACAAACTGATCATAACTTCATAATACATCGGATCCCAGCAAACACATCATATAGCATTACAATAATCGAGGCAGCTCACAAGATCATAAACAATGAGGCACAAGGGAGAGAGACAACCATCTAGCTACTGCCATGGACCCGTAGTCCAAGGTGGAACTACTCACGCATCATCCCGGTGGAAGGCATGGAGATGTAGAGCCCTCCGGGATCGATCTCCCCTCCGGCAGGGTGCCGGGATCAGCTTCAGAATCACCCCGAATTGGATTTCGAGATGGCGGCGGCTTCGGGTCGAGTTCATGAAAAATAATCACCGCCCCGATGTTTTTAGGGTAAACGTGATTTTATAGGCATCGGAGGGGGCCGAGGGGAGCCACTAGGGGCAGGGGCGGGCCCCACCCGTGGGTGGGCCTAGGGCCTTGGCCACTGGCAGCCCCTGGCCTATTGGACACCCTCGAGGCTTTCTTTCGGGTGTAGTCTTTGTCTTGGCGAATAAAAAATCTCCGTAAATTTCCGTGCAATTTCGAGAATATTTTCAGAAGAGAATTTTCTGAAAAATAAAACAACAGAAAACAGGGAACTGACACTAGGCATCTTGTCAACAGGTTAGTCCAATAAAATGCCTAAAAATGATATAATAAAATAGTAAAAACATGTGACAATGATAATAAACAAGCATGAATCAATCAAAAATTATAGATACGTTTGACACGTATCACACGCCGCAGTAAATCCTCCACCTCCATCTTGTTGTTGCCCGAGTTTTCGCGGTGAATCGGCGTCGCGATCAAGCTTCGCGCCCACCATGCCCGCGAAGTGTTCGGCGTTTTGCCTGCGATGGACTCCAACGACGAGGAGATGCTCGCCGCTCTGATGGAAGAGGAAGCCGCCGACGACGACAAAGAGCACTTGCTGATGCTTGTTTGTCTGGCCGGTCTGTACGCCGCTGATGCGTTAGGAGATCCGAGACCCACAAATTGATCAACAATTGCAGAAAGATCTGGTGGAGCACCTGCGAGATCTAGGTTAATGTAATTTGTCTTGAAAAACTTGTTAAATTATGAGCTGTGTTTATTTGTTAAACTATTTGTATTAATTTTTATGTCGAATTTTGTGATAAAAATGATGAATTTGCTTTAAAAATGATGAA
Organism: Puccinellia tenuiflora; assembly: GCA_012064385.1. NCBI lineage: Eukaryota > Viridiplantae > Streptophyta > Magnoliopsida > Poales > Poaceae > Puccinellia > Puccinellia tenuiflora. Next base: position 543,296 of record QRDG01001018.1, read on the forward strand.
TTTTGCTTTAAAAATTATGTTGTATGCCTTTTTTTCGACCAAAAATCGCCGGCTGGGGGCCCGAACTGGGGGCGCGGCTGGGAACCGGCGCGTTCCAGGCCGAAATATTCCGCCGGAGGCCCCCGAGCGGCCCAAAAAACCGCCGACAAATCGCTCTTGGGGGCCAACTGCTGGAGTTGCTCTAGCCAGCCGCGCATTGTGCCCTCGATACACAGGAAATCAAACAGTCAGCGGTAGTATTTTTTTTCAAGAACTCATTGTAAAAAAGAAGAGGACTGGAAACCTCCAATTCGTACCATGAATAGGAAGAGCATCTGGGCGCATATGTTCCTGATTTTTAAAATGTTTTCAAAACATTTTGGAATGTCAAAAAAATTTTAAAAAATGCTCACAAAGTCGTTACACGAATAACCAACATTTTTTTGTTTCGTGTTCATAAATAACAAAATTGGGGGCTATAAAAAACTTTTCACGAGACATTGTTCGCAAACTTGACGTGCCCTCATAGAATGTTGAGATACACATGCCAAATTTTTGTTCACATTTTTTTTTGACATTTTAAGATGACTTTTTCAGCGACATCCGAAGTGACCTGATTGAAAATGGTACATAAACAAGATCGTCTGGAGGAACGCATTGAAGGCAGGAAGTATTACCACAGCAAGAGAGATTACGTCAAGTTCCAGCTGGTGCAAATAACTACTCACCATTCCTGACTTAAGAATTAAGATTACATAAAGAGGGAATAACTACTCACAGCCCACAGGTATATCTACACCCTACAGTGAGGTTTCTGAGAAACAGTCTACGAGGAACAGCCAACAGCCCTAACGATGTTGCCTTATTGAATTGCTGGCCATTTTAGAAGAATCTGGGGACAATGGATCGCACCAAATTTTGCTCCTTCGGCAATTTCATACAGGCTATGGAATGCCTTTTAACTCTTATCATCTTCTATGAGCATGTAGCTGCAGAATTCATCCAGGATATCCACACAATCTCAATGCTTTTGCAACAGTGCCTGCCAGCAAAGTTTTGGTGTCAAGAATACTTTTTAGGGAAATGGTATCTACAGAAGTGCAGGATTCTTAGCTTGTTATAGATATTTTATACATGCACTAGATTGTTTGAAAGAAGGGGTTGATATTAAACAGTCATGTTTTCGCTGCCGTGGTCCAGGGCACAGGAGCGCGTCTCTGAATGATAAAGAAAAAACGGATTATACAGACTGGGAAGAAACATAATACAATGCCTACTCCCTCTTTTTTTAAGCAAGAATAACTACTCAGTACTCACTACTCCTGGCTTATGATTTCTTACTTATCAATATGTTATCATGGGAGAAAAAGGTTTTTTCAACATAGTTAATGCTGCAAAAGCTTGAGAGGCACATTGAGGCTATATAAACGGTTAAAAACTCAATCTCACTGTCTCACTCATCAATATCTCAACAATAAATCGGTATGGAAGGACAGGAATCGGAATACTTTGACCATACCTTCTGAATCATGATCTCCAGAATTCTACATTCTTGCCTTTGGACCACTATTCGCTGGAATCTGTAGGGAATCATAATGGCCAAAACCATGATAAAGAAGTTGTACCGGATCTTCGTTACCATATTCTTGTCCATATTCTGCTATACTTATTAAACCACCCGCATCTTCATCACGCATGTACACAGTTATCGGCATCCTGTGTATATGAAGTAACGGTGTTCTTACTTCTTACTTCATGGAAAGTACTGTTTAAGTGCATGTTAACTGAACAGGAACCAAATCAAGAAGGAACCTTTTTCTTTCTAATAAAACAAGAACTTCTTAGCTACCTAACTATTGCCAGAATTTAGTCAACTTTACTGAATGCTGTGTACTTAATCTATTTTGAAGGTTCCTAGAAAACAATCTTCGAACAATATCCTAGTGATCTGGGGTTCGGAAATCATCTGACAAAAGCATATCAGAAAAGTCACAGAAAAAATAAATAATCGATTCTTTTCATTACTTGTACTTTTTCATAAGCAGTTTAGCTTATGAGGATACCAATATTAGATAACAAAAACATACGTGAACCTTGATATTTGATTGCTGGTAGCCACCTTTGGTATCCATGAAGAAGAATGCGTAACAGGTCCAGTTACTTACTGAAGAACATGTGAAGCCATGAACAGTTCTGGCTCACCACCCCACACATGTGGCTGCCTAATCTGAGAAACGTATGTATCGAAATCGCCTTCAACAAACCTGTCAATTGTTTATGCAAGAAAATGCAACAGTTCAAAACATATCAATAATAAATTCACGTCTCAGTTGCATTTTAAAACCAGAAGAACAAACAAAACAGTAAGAATGCGTATCGGCTAACCATTCAGTTTCTTCCCGTCTAGTGACAAATTCATCGGCAACCTGTACAATGATGACTTTATATAGCAGCTTTAGAGAATTGAAGGCAACAGTACTAAAAACAAAAATGTCTAGAAACATTCCAGGCATACCATTGACCTCAATTCATCTGCTAGCTTTCTCTGAAGATCTTCATTAGGTATAGCTTTCCCCGACCGGACACATGCCCCATGAACCACGGAGCGGAATAAGCATCTTCCATCTCCTGGAATGCCTGGCAAATCCAGGTAAAGAAGTCACGAGCAGTTAGCTTAATGCCATGCGGACATATCCTCAAATATAAATATGATAAGGCCTGTATTTTTTTAACAAAAGCAATTATTAAGCCTAACACGGCTGCATTTCTCACCAGTGACGGAATAATCCGTGTAGACTTTCTTTCCATGAGTAAATGATGTTGATGTTTCTGAACAATTGATATTTCTGTCCACATGCATCTCAGCTTTTGCAGTCCCGGAAACTGAAAAACCAAAGCAAAGCCCACCGGTTGTAGCACCTATTTTTTGATTTATGCCTCGCCAGTTCCAATTAATACCCGAAATTCCTTCGCGTGCAAGCACGTCGAGCTTTACACTTAGACTACCCTCTCTGGTTGATAAGCCGCAACGCAATCGTCGGCCCACTAAGCTGACAAAGTACTTCATACTCTGCGGTTCAGAAGATCTTATCTTCTTATCAAGAGAAAAATTGACTAATCCCGACGTCATATGAAAACTGCTTGACTGCGGCCGCGAGCACTTCCATAAGACCATACTCTGTGTGACTCCTGCTTGAAACTGATTGGAATGGGAATTCATGCTACTCGAGGCAGATTGCCGCAAACAGACTGCACGTGAATAGAGCTGCATCCAGTTCAAACAGTATCTGCTGCGCAAATGAAGACAAATGACATGTAAGTACTAATGGAACATGATACGACTGTTTTATACTTAAAATTAAAATAAGACAATGATACAAACTAAGCAGATCAATCCTAGTACAGTTGATATCTTCTAGTAATTAACAAGCACTGGCGACCATCAGGAACTAACAATGTATCCAGCCGATAATCCATAACAAGTAGTTAAGATAACAGCACATATGTACTCCAAACATTTGCCTAGTAGAGTTGTGGACTAGAAATGTCTTGCTTGCCGACTAAACAACACAACACGTGGAATTCTTTGCTTTCTTAGATAATTCAAGTTCATGTCATCTTGACTAAATACGAAAATCTAAATTATAATTTCCGAGCATTTTAACATGGAAGGAAAATGATTATCAGTATAAGAGTGTTGCCCCAGTATTCAGATATTATCACATTCTCGGATTTTCCTCGGCAACACAGATGCACGCAACAAGAACGCATCCAAAACGACGAACCGCATGATGTAAATAATACCAGCTGGGCTAAGACCGCCCCGCGCTCTACTACCAAATGAAATTCAGCAAACAAATGTACGAAATCGCAGGTGACATTACGCGATGAATGAAATCCAAATTCTTACGAAATAATAGAGTAGTAACAACAGGTAGACGAAAGGGACGTACCGCCAAAATGAGCGAATTCCAGGACGAGAGAATTCCGGATTGTGCAGGCGAAAGGGAAGGAGCGGGGACGACCAGGTCTATAAGATTTGCCTTCCTTCCTTGGGTGGTGGGGGGAAGTGAGAGAGAGAGTTGAAAGGAGAAGCGCTTAGGCGGGGCAACGGACCAAAGCGGGGGTTTACTTCGAGGCGGAACAATGGCGGCAGGAGGAGGGAGAGGGGATGGGGATGGAGCTGCAGGGAGGAAGCGGAAAGCTTGGGTTTCCCAGGCTCGAGAGTCGAGATGATTCGAGAACCAACCAGTACGACGACGGAAGGCATGGATGGGCTTATCGGTAGAGATGGGCCTGTCAAGTTTCAAGATTTGGGCCTTAGGATGCATGGCCCATAGCCCTTCAAATGGACGGTTGCCATCGTAAAAGGAAAATTGCAGTGGTTTACTGCAAATCTGCATGATTGGTCCCGTCTTATTTCTTAGTATAATCGTTCAACCTATATTTAGTGAACTTGAGTGCCCATGTTTTGTTTTTGTGTTGAACGAACTTACATCAGTGGCGGATCCAGCTAAACATGACAGCATGGTCCAATGGTGCAATTTTGTATATAAATATTTTCATTTATAAATTTTCTTCTATGTGATATTAGCTGACCACCCTATCCACCCTCTAGATCCGCCGCTGACTTATATGACTTTTTTTTGAAGAAAAAAAACTTACATGCCTTGTCATTTAAAAATCAAGTAAATTAAACAGAACTATCACGAGTCGAGTCGACGAGTCGGTACCATTTTTGGTATATTTTTTTAATCTACCATTCATGGACTAACAACAATAGAAAACGCTGATCGCTTGGTTTACATATGCAGCGTCGAGAAAGCTTGGGGCCCAGAATCATGCATGGCGGTTTTGACGGTACCGGTCGAGATTTCTGGGCCATTCGATCTGCAGATGACACTAGCTACACGCATGACTGAATCCGAGAGGCCGCGGAAACGGGCCGAAACATCTTCTATATATGGTTCTATTCGCACGCTGCCGTACTAAATGCATAGTAACATGCACTTGATTTTGGATATAACACGCATGTATGTATGCTTCGTCGGAATCTTGGTACCAAAAAAAAAAAGGTACACAGTGCAAGTTCCAAACTGGACCCCATGCATTTACACTTTCATGCGGCCACATCATTACAAAGGAATGCATTTTAAAGCTACCACCTCTTTTGCTACTATCAGCTTTACCAAAGAGCGGCCTCATTATTTTTCTCAGGTAGGTTAACAATTTTACAGAGTTGCCCCTGCAAAATATTTTTGTTCACGTACAATCCGTGGCTAGCCAGCTGCAACGCACCAGGGGCGGATCCAGTGGGGGTGCCGGTGCCATGGCACCCCCTCCAAAAATACATAATTTCTTTTACCTACTATTGTTTGACTAATCCTATGCATATATGAGGTGAAAAATACTGAATTGACAAGTATGTGTGGTCAAAACTGTGTAGTAATGAAGCACCGCATCTATTCTAAATGCGATGCAAAACAAGTCTAATACTCCCTCCATCCTAAAAAGGATGTCATTTTTTTTGTCTAAAGTTGAATGTATCTAGACATTATTTAGATACATTCAACTTTAGACAAAGAAATGACATCTTTTTTGGGACGGAGCTAGTATGAGATTTCTTTAAGCTTGGCACCCCACCAATCAACTCCTAGATCCGCCACTGCGACGCACGCAACAGATGCGTACAATGTGGTGGACGAATCATACGGCCCTATGCTGGTGAGATACGGATGAATGTATCATTCAGTAGAGGGACGTCTCCAGATCAGTCGCCTAGTGTTTGCATGGAAGTTTAGTTTTCTTTCTTTAAGATATACGGAGTACTAGTTTAGTTTAGCTAATCGATTCGACACCTCGGCTCCTGGATTCCAGTTTAGGTGCTGGTCCAGTTAAAAACGGGCCCACGCATCATCATCGCATAAGCGTCGGGACCAACGAGTACTGTTGCGATACGTCGCTGCTTCGTGGTCAATTATCACCGTGGCCTTTTTGGCACGTCTATCTACCTAGCTAGGTGCATTTCGTCGTCTTGATTTGTCGTACAAGAATTTGCAAGTTTTTCCAATACCGTATATGTATGCACGTACGTACGTAGACGTAGACCGCAGACGCACCATATCACGTACGGGGAGTACTATGCAATGGTGTGAGTTTCGACTGCACCCATAATCATTTCTACGCGAAGAAGAAGAAAAAAACTGCACCCATATAATTCAAGTCACATCGCGTGTCGCTCCGCCCACCCATGTGTCCGAAACCCAGCCGTCGCGTGCCGGCTCTCCTCCGTGTAATCCATGCATGCATGTGAATCTGGACATGAATGAAGCGAGCCCATCCACGTGAACGGACGGTCCCCCTTTCCGCCATGCATATCAAATCTCTGGTAGAACGCAACATATATCCATCATCAATCATCGACCCGTGAACAGTGATAAGAAGCAACGCACATGCCGTATCACGGATCTCGTCGATCATCATCTCCATGCTAATCTCTCGCTTCACTCACTCGATTGCTCTGTGGAGAGACCAGCGAAAGAGACGGCAGCTTCCTTCCATGGTCCCGGCCGGGCTGCATGCATGATCTGCGATGTACGTACGGGCCGCCTCTGTCGATCATCGGGATCGATCCAACGGTCGGTGTGGTTGGCATTGAATAAATAGGTTTCCTTCCCCTCCAGAGAGCCTTGCTGCACTGTTACTGTGTAGCGCAGAGATCTGTTGCGAGTCGGCGCTGGGAACACGCTGACGCTGTGTAGCGAGAGCAGATTAAAGGCGCCGTCGTGAATGCGCCTCGCCGGCGCTGCACGTGCCACGCCGCAGAGACTCGATCGTGCCATCGGCCCCCTGTATTACCGTTTATACCCTTCTTGTAGCTCTAGGTAGCAGAACCACCAAGTTTGAAACGTCTCTAGATTCGATTCGATCGATGAGAGAATGTACATCCGGTCACAGAACACTCGAATAACGGAACTGAGTTTCGAGGAAGAATACATGATTTGTTCAAAAAAAAAAAGGAAGAATACATGATGACATGGAAATTTACCAAAGGGACACGAGATGGGAGCGTTGTTGGAGTTGCCCTAACTTGTAACGGAAGAATGCGCCACAGCCACAGACGCGTTTTCTCGAGGGCAAACTCGCCATTTGAACGCTCCCCAACTCTCTACTAAAAGCTTAGCTCTGCAAGCACACTCCACTGATCCACTCCACTCGAAACAAAGCAATGGCATCTCCCGCTCCAAGCCCGCTCCTCGCGCTCGTCATGTTCGCTGCGCTAGTCTCCGCCGCCGCAGCCACCGCGGCGTGCTCGGAGTCCGACCGGGACGCTTTACTGTCGATCCGCGCGGCGCTGTCGGAGGCGCACCTGGGCGTGTTCTCCACGTGGAAGGGCGCCGACTGCTGCGCCGGCTGGTACGGCGTGAGCTGCGACCCCACGAACGGCCGCGTCGCCGACCTGTCCCTCCGCGGCGAGGCCGAGGACGCCGTCATGGCCCCCGACGGCCGCCCCGCCTCGGGCGTCATGTCCGGCTACATCTCCGACCACGTCTGCCGCCTCGACGCGCTCTCCTCCCTCATCCTCGCCGACTGGAAGCAGATATCCGGGCCCATCCCGCCCTGCGTCGCCACCTCCCTCCCTTCCCTCCGCATCCTCGAGCTCCCGGCCAACCGCCTCACCGGCGAGATCCCGCGCTCCATCGGCAGCCTCTCCCGCCTCACCGTGCTCAACCTCGCCGACAACCTCATCTCCGGCGCCATCCCCGACTCCATCACCTCCCTCGCCTCCATAAAGCACCTCGACCTCGCCAACAACCGGCTCACCGGCCGGATCCCGCCCAGCATCGGCAACCTCGCCAAAACGCTCAGCCGCGCGCTGCTCAGCCGGAACCGGCTCTCGGGTCCCATCCCTCCGTCCGTCGGGTCCCTCGCCCGGCTCGCCGACCTCGACCTCTCCGAGAACCGTCTCACCGGCGCCATCCCGGACAGCCTCGGGTCCTCCGGTGGCGGCGTGCTCACGACGCTGCACCTCGGCGGCAACCGCATCTCCGGGCGGATCCCGGCGAGGCTGCTGGCCACCAAGGGGCTCGGGATCGTGAACCTGAGCCGGAACGCCGTGGAGGGCCCCATCCCGGACGTGTTCACGGGCGGTTCCTACCTCATGGTGCTGGACCTGTCGCGGAACCGGCTCACGGGGAGCGTGCCGCGGTCGCTGGCGTCGGCGGCGTACGTGGGGCACCTGGACCTCAGCCACAACCGGCTGTGCGGCACCATCCCTTCGGGCCCGCCGTTCGACCACCTCGCCGCCGAGTCCTTCGCCAGCAACAGCTGCCTCTGCGGGGCCCCGCTCGGCAAGTGCAGGTGAACGGACATGGCGATCGGCAGAGCCCATCCCGTCCAATCGTCGACCCGACTTCGGATGATTTTTACTACAACCGTGGTGTGTGGCTGCGTGTGTGATGTACCGAACCGTGCACCAACTGTGTGTTTCGTATGTGAGCGTACGTGTGGTACGGGGTTTAATTCTGGCTATAGGTTGGTTATACAAGAAGTCATCAAATAGAAAAAATTGTTAGGCCTGTAAGTGGGCAAGCCCTACTGCGTCTATCAGCTTGCCATTTATACCCACTTAATTAAATAGGGCTACGATTTCTTACGTTCACTTGAGCTTGCAGTCAAACCCATTTCCATAGGTCGCTTAGCTCTATTCATAAAAAAATATAATAGTTCCTTTTAATTAAGTGGGTATAAGTGGCAAGCTCATATAGACGCAATAGGACTTGCCCAATTACAGGCCAAAAAATGGTACCGCCAAAAGTATGCGAGCAAACAGCTTTGCTCCCGTCCACTCCATAGTTTTCTTTTTTGTTCGTGATGATTTTACTTGGCTACTAGATTGTGCTGTACTTTAAGCGAAGTTTTGACTGTACAAGTCTAGAAGCACTTGCACGGCCAAAAGCAATGAGAGCTTGTGAGAAGTTAAAGATATACTTATAGTTGTACAGTGTTTGCTTTGAGGCTCTGACTCTGCATTTATGCATGTTTGCTGCCACAGCTAGCTGCTAGCCCATGTCGACGTCATAGTCATAGAAAACATGACCTATGCATATGATCATATATACAGTATGAAGGTTATAAACCTGTGCTGCACCATCACCGGAATGCGATTTTGGCCCCTCTGTCATTGCTTCCACCAGTTATCTAGCTGAATTTCCTGGTCGGTTATCCTGTTCCTTAAACAACAAACAACACTGCACGGTAGTTAGTGCAGCTAGCTGCTCATTCCGTTGTTAAGTGCTGCTCCTGTCGTGTTCCACGAACAATGGACTGCACTGGAGTACTATTAATTCTAGGCGACCGACAGACAGACAGACTACACATGTAGTAGAGCTTTTCCTTCATGAACTTTGACAGCTTATCGTTGCAATTAGTGCAGTTTATTACCAGCTCAAGGTCTGAGCAATGTCCNCCGGGTTGATTGAAGGAGAAAGAGAGAGATCAGGCTGGTGAACACGACGGCTAACAGGGGGCGATTTACCCAGGTTCGGCCCCTCGAGTTGAGGGTAAGACCTACTCTGCTTGTCTGGAATTATAGATTGGTGGCTACAATGCGATGTTCAATGATTCGATGATCCCTACGGCGCACCTCCCGGCCTTTATATACAGGCCGGGGTCCCGGGTGGACGGTGCGATTGCACGTACAAGATATGGAAACCTCCTCACCGACCTAATGTCGACTACTTGTTGTATACGGAATCCTTCTTGGGCTTCGCTGGGCCTTCCTTGACGTGACCAAGTACCATCACCGTGGGTGACTCGAAAGGTAGCCCCACGACACTCTGACTCTGCATTTATGCATGTTGCTGCCACAGCTGCGCTTCAGCTAGCTGCTAGCCCATGTCGACGTCATAGTCATAGAAACAATGACCTATGCATATGATCATATATACAGTATGAAGGTTATAAACCTGTGCTGCAACATCACCGGAATGCGATTTTGGCCCTCTTCTGTCATTGCTTCACCAGTTATCTAGCTGAATTTCCTGTTCGGTTATCCTGTTCCTTAAACAACAAACAACACTGCACGGTAGTAGTGCAGCTAGGTGCTCATTCCGTTGTTAAGTGCTGCTCCTGTCGTGTTCCACGAACAATGGACTGCACTGGAGTACTATTAATTCTAGGCGACCGACAGAACAGACAGACTACACATGTAGTACTAGAGCTTTTCCTTCATGAACTTTGACAGCTTATCGTTGCAATTAGTGCAGTTTATTACCAGCTCAAGGTCTGAGCAATGTCCGTTCTTGCAAAGTTGCAAATGCGTTGGCAATTTGGACCACATTATCCTTCATTTTCCTTGCTTTTTTTTTTGCAGATCAGAAAGCAAATCATCTCACAACATTTTTTTCCAGAGAAAACATCTTTTTTTTAGCAAATCCAGAGAAAACATCTTGGACAACATAATTGTTGCACACTGAGGCTCCCAGGCCCAGCCGGCACAATAACATCCCAGACCAGGCCAGTAAAAGCAGTTCCTTATTCCCAACTAGGCCATTTAAAATTTGTGGCCCAATTAACTTCCCGAAGCCCATACGTTTTTTTTTTCAGATTTCACCCTCCTCACCATTCTTCACTCTACCAGAGACCAGAGTCCTGTCCAGTCTCGAACGCGTCGCACTCATCGGAGAGCTTCGATGCGGGCGATCTCGTCAGCCACGGCTGCGGGGGGCATGCTGCGGGCGCGGCTCCGCGCGGCATCTCTCTTGCGCGGTGCGGGCGGGGAAGGCGCGGCGCGGTGGACAACGCCGGGGCACGAGGAGCGGCCCAAGGGGCACGCCTTCAGCCGGGAGCCGCCGCCGCCCGGGGAGTCGCGGAAGTGGGAAGACTGGGAGCTTCCCTGCTACGTCACGTCCTTCCTCCTGTTTCTCTAGACAATTATAGCGTGAGTGTTGTTTATTCCTCCAAGTACTGTTGTTACAGAAACCTAATGCTATTGCAAGTCGCAGTAGATCATATATTGCTTAACCAAAGGCTCTGCTCAAGCAATTCGACATCCCGACCGAAATTCCTCAGGAACAATGTTGCAATCAGTGGCGGAACTTCAAAAAAAAATTGGGGGGGCGAAACAATTTTTTTTGAACCATCTCAACAATAGACTAGAGACAAATATATATTTATATTGGCCACATTGGTTGCAAAATACATTTATGACCGAATGTTGCCTTTTTTACCCATTTTCTGTCCAGTTTCCAATTTTTAGCACCACTCCAATCAACTACTGTACTTCTTCCATAGCGCTAGCAACCAGCAAATAACTTACATGTTTGTACATCCAGGAGCATCTTCTAACATAGCGCTAGCACTATATATGCACTAGCAGGCAAGCATCGCATCGTTTGTGCAATAAAGGAAGGCATCATCGACATAGCAGCACTAGCAGGCAAGCATCTTGTATATAGCAAAAAACAAATACATGCAAGAGCAGTAGAGCACCGCATCGGTGACAGAAAATACTGAGGAGAAGCTAGCAGCGACCGCACGGAAACGAGGAGCGGCAGCTCACCTCGCCGGAGGACGGGGTGTGACGGTGGAGGACGGCGACCGGCAGCCGGGGACGAGCTCGTGCGGCAGGTCGGGGGCGAGCAAGGGCGGCGGTCAGCTTCGATCTGCAGCTGGAGGGGCCAAAAGCTCTGATTATTTCTAATCTAACCAAACTACCAACTACTAATCAAAAAAATTATTTTGGGCTGGGGGGGCGGCGGCCCCCCCTGACCTCAACGTAGCTCCGCCATTGGTTGCAATGGATGTTGTCTATCCAAAATCAATACCGGGTACATCACATCATCATATTTAGAGGGTCATAGGAACTTGGAAGTGTGAGTAATTTACTATGTTGAGTGTCATGATTGTTGGTGAAAGTGGTTGGAACCATGCTTAGGCATTCCCTGATGTGTGTTCATGATGAGATGAACCCATATTGTTTTAAAGCCTAGTATTTAGGGGCATCACTCCTTCTTGGTTTTACATAGTAGAAGAGCAAGACACTGGATATAAACATAACTGTAATTATATCCTCCTTCTGCTGCTTGTATGGTAGTATTACTCCTGAAGGTATCAATTTGTGAATATGATAAAAGATGAATTAGATGTCAGGCCCTTGCCTAGGATTTGTTATATTAAGGTTGTAGATATAGTAACATGCTTAAATGAGATGAAGGTGGCTGTTGCACCAGTTCTAGCTTGTTCATAGTCTTGTTAAGAATCTCAAAATGTCATGAAAAATAAGATGGAAATATAAACTACTAGTATAATTTATCTGGTCCCACATGGTTAGTGACGATTGGTCCAGCCATTTACTCAGCCCAAGCTACTCACGTCTTAGTGTTTACCTGTTTGTCGTCTCCTATCACAACATTCACTTAATTGTTCTATAATTCTATCACTAAACAGAATGTATTTGTTTTTGTACTAGCAAGATTAATATCAGCGAAGTTTAATAAATGGAACTCTCTGGTTTGTTTTAGGCTTTCTTTGTATAGTTTTTCTGCTACAAGCTGCCATAGCTGGGTTGGTTACGGCTTCTAGCAACAAAGTAGTTTGCTGTTTTCGGTGAAAATAACAAATACATCAGAAAGGAAAGTTAAACATTTAAGAAAAATAAATTATCCTCAGGTAGTCATTTAGTCTTCGCCTAGGGCCTGTCTATGTTCTATATGAAGGGGGAAAAACATCACCAAATGTTGAAGGCCGTAGGCTGTGGGGCACTAGGTAGGCAGGCTGAGCCTGTCCATGTTATATATGATTTGGCCCAACCATTATATTAACCTCAATATGTTGCTATGTCTAGATATTTATTTGGTCCAGTTTGGTGTTGGAGGAAGCCATAAATCTGAAAAAGGCCCATACTATAATGTTGGCCCAGAATGCTTCTGTGCACCAGGTCAGAGGATGGATAATCCCAGAGTCATGATTGTCTATCCCAGGAAATCCTTGGCTATGCTTATGCTTACTGAGCTGCTGTTAACCATTTGAACAATGTTAAAATATGAGTTAGTGTCTCCTCCTTTTTGAGCCTTCACATGCATATGCTATCCTTGACCAAACGTATGATGGTTAATACTTACCTGAAGCGCATTGCCTGTGTGCTCAGTCCAGTTAGCACTTGATGCATCAACTGTGGATGGCTCAGTGGCTGCCAAATTAGTTGAAGCATTGTGAAAACATTTCAAATTTTCCAGTTCATGGTCTCGATCATTCTCAGAACATGAGCCAGATTTTGCCTCTGGGAGACCATTGCTAGAGCTACACAGCTTTCTCTTGCAATCCATCCTTACACAGAGCATCATGTGGTTTGTTAGATCGGAACAGTGCCAGTCTTTTAACCAACAAAAAGGTGTGTATACTATCCATGGAAAGAGTAAAAAACATTTTGTATTCTTACTGCAGCTTTTGATGTCCTGCAGTCCAGGCATGCGTTGCTCTCGCCCATTGTATATGATTATCTTCTGTAGACAGGGCAGCAATACTGCTCGTACACGGTTGGTAGCATACACTTTTTGTCTCTTAATCTAATCCTGCTTGAATTTCACTGCATGGTTATTATATTATTTATTATTTGACACATAAACAAAGTTACTGTTTAGTTATAGCTACAGCTTTAGATGATGTTGAAATTTCACCAACTGAACTGCTAAGTAAATTCAAGAAATCTCTTCACCAATTGTCAAAGATTTCTTTCAACTGCAGCCCCTTACTAGTTCTGATAAATCTTCTTAAACTTAAATTCTAGCCGTACCTGAATAAAATCTCATTACGACAGTAAAGATTCAACATGTACCATTTTCCTGAATTGTTGACTTTTTACTAAACAATGCAGTGAAGATTATATATCCAGATCCAGTTGTTATGGACCACAAGCATCCACATGAGGCAGTGGTCTCTTGTTTAATGTACAAAGCTGGCAAGTTGAAAAATTGATTACTGTAAGGACTATATTTTAATAGCTTACATTCTGTTAGGTAACAAGCAGCTATAACCAGATATCGTGGTGCATTTAAACTGAGTGGGCTGTGTCTAAATATTGTTCAATACCTTCTGATGCACTGTACTGTCAGTTAATTGTGGAGAGCCCAGTTCATAGAACTTTTGGTCTACCAAATAAAGAAGACAAGTCCCTTCACATGCTTGTTGTTTCTTAACGTTACAGTCTATGAACCTTGGTCCTTTGGGCTGCTTGTTTAACAATCTGATGTAGATTTGCTCTGCCTGCGTGCTCTTTTAGAATGTTTCAGCTTCCAGCTATGTATGTGCTTTTCCGGTGGCATGTAGATATCTACCCCGTCCCCGATATGAGTACAGGTTTCAACTTTTGCATAGATCGAAAGCTTTAGAAAGAGCTTCAGTTCTTTACTGGATGCCTCTTGTTTCGTCCTGGTAAGCCAGACACATCAGCGTCAGTAGTTGACACGGGAAGTAACTTAGGTTGCAAGCGTACAATGTTTACCGACCAATCTTCTTGTTGTGACACTAACTTCTTACCTGATGGTAGCTTTGAAAGAACTGTAGCTAATCTTCTCCAGTTCTTCTCCAACAGATGTTGAGACGTAACCGTTTTCAATCCGATTTTTCATGGGAAGAAATTTTGCTGTGCAATGGAAGCTGATGACAGATCTGGTTAGAGAGTCACTGCCTGCCGCTGTAGCCAGTAACAAAGTAACATATACTTGGAACCAAAGGGTGGATGGAATCATTAGATCATGCTGCCCCATCCGATGTTTTCCCTTTATTCCATGTTCCCTGCTGCTGGCTTCACTCTCTTGCTACGGCACATCTCATGATCACATTTAAACGGCTATGGCTCTCTGCTTTGTTCATTCGTAATGGAGGTAAACGAAGCATTGCTTTCTCATCATCATCCACTGTACTGACGCATATCTGGTGAAAACATGTGTGGTCTCTTGGCCTTATCATCAGCCGGTGGTGTGCTTGGCTCACCCTCCGGACGTGCCTCCAACGTGACTCCAGGCCAGTACCTAGTTCACCTACTCCTGTTGTCGTGTGCGTGGCGATCGATCCATGGTTACGGTGTGCTTGTGCAGGTGCTAGCTAGCTAGCTAGTGGAGGGATCAAGGTGTATAAGTAAAGCGAGCAATACAATGGTCGTCGGTGGCACGTCCAGATACTGCGCCATTGCTCTTTCCCAAAAGTAGCAAGATGTTCTTAATTTGATTATATATTCTCATCTGGCTTGCTGTGCAGTTGTATATTCTCTATTCTTCTTCTGGATGTAGAAAGCTGTGTGGAACATCCAGTGTATGTACCGACGCATGCTGACGATCTATGTATGTATAAAATGTGGTACAATTATAAGCCTAAATATGCTTTTCTTGAGTTAATTAAAGCTTCTTTGGTCAAGGATGAGAGGCCTATTTCGTGCTATGATTGTGAAGGCTGAAAAGGCCCCCTCACCGACCGTTTGCAGATCCCTTGTTGGAGCCCACGGCCACGAACAAAGAACTGAGATTATTATTGAGTACATTGAGGCGTACATACAGTGAGGTGTAACATCATCATGGTCTACTTTGAGCAGCATTAGAGGCGATTGGACATCCTTAGAAAAAAATTAGAGAAAGATTGTTCAGTCGTATAGTGTGGTGCTTAATTGGAGGTTTGGTTTGGGATGGCTCCGTTTCATCCAAACCTTGCAGGGATTTGAGATTTCGAGGTTGTAGGCTTTCTCGGGACGTTTGAATGCAAAAAAAGTTCTCGCATAGGGATGGCTCCATCATCAAGCACTCGTGTAGACACTCACGAGTACAATGTACGCCGTCGTAGGTGGGCGGCGTTTATGTATTCTCTGACTTGTGCGCGCCGTATGCCGTATTAATACACACATGTCCGGCGGTGGCACATACGGCCAGCAGCAGGTGCCGCCCGACGCGCCGGTGCGGCGAGCGTTACCGGTCACTAGAGCCGTGGTATGGGCCCGTGCATTCCACTTGAATGCTCCAGCTTACCGGCCGGCGGCCGTGGGCTACAAGCGCGTAATCACGTCCCGACCCGCCGTTTGTAGCATACGCCAAACTCTCGGAGATCACGGTGGCCACCGACAGCTTCTCCCCGTCGTCGCGCCGAGCCGGACGTCACCGGAGTCCGGTCACCGCCCTTTATAAAATTGGAAATCGGAACGTCTGCTTGATTTTTCTTTGAGACAGTGTGAAGAATATGTTCTTGCTTTGTTTTTGGTGGAATAATTAACTTGGACAGAAGATCTGCTCTTTATTTGGGTGCCGCGACATATAATATGCACAGGCACTGGAGCACGGACAAGGGTAACATGGAAAATACTCCGAAACCACCCGGCAGGACCCCGCTAGACGCTAGTGGCCTGGAGAGGAAATGTAGCGCGCGCGTGTGTATATTTCACATGCAGTATGAACAGACATAAAAGCATCTAGCAAAAGCATCTAGCAGATCCAGAATAAGTTGGTACCGGGTAAGAATTATCCGGTTGACCGGATAATAACTATCCGGTACGAGTTCGTCTCCGACAGAACAGATGCAGCAAAATCGACCTGGATATTTAAAGTGATGATGATAGACGAGTTCGCGAGTTAATTTTACATATGAACTAGACTAGAAATTGCAGTAGAACTGAAATTAAACTACACTAGATGCGAAATTAAACTAGACTACATGCGAAATTAAACTAGAAACCCTAGATCTACGGAGGGGCAGTGGCAATGGTGCTACGGCGGCTGGTCTCCCCTGGCGATGGCGTCGGCGGCGGCGTCGACCTACTCGTCCTCCTCGGCGATGGAACGCAGTGCCAGCGCGAGCTCCTGCTCGTCCAATGCTGACGTCAGGCGCTCCTTGGCACCGGGAACTCTAGCATCCAACGCCACTGTCCAGGCGGCGACCTCCTCCACGGCTCTGCGGATGCGCCCGTACGTCGGCAGCAGCACCTCGTGGTAGCGGCCGAGGCGGACGATAGCGGAGCACCGCCGGCCTTCGAGAGTCACGCGGCAGTGCCCCTTCGGAATGGGCTCCTCCCGCTTCCTCCTCCGGCTGCCGCTCGAGCTCCCCGCCTCCGCGTCGTGCCTTGTCCGCCTCGACCGCGACGTCATGAGCCCCTCCCACCGGCGGTCCTTGTACGAGCCGCGGAAGCGGGCGGCATTCGAGCGGCGCTCGTCCGCCTCCCGTGCCGCCTTCTTGGCCGCCCGCCTCCCGCCTCGTCTTCCGACGGCTCCCGGCCTCCTCCGCGCCCTCCGGAGCTGCGCAGGCTCGAGCCGGCCATGGATCTGGTGGCGGGAAGGGGAGAGGAGCTGCGACGCGGCAGCGATTGCTCGTCGGAGCTGGGAGAGGGATGCGGCGGAGCTGGGCTGGGTGCGGCGGAGGGGTTCGGTTTTGGTACCGAATCGACCCCTCCGCCCCAGCTATGTAAAGGACGAGGCGCCGCTTATTCGGGGGACCGGATAAATTTTTCCGAGCTGGCCTTCTTTTCATGTTTCTGATCGGGCCGAAAAAACGTTCCGTACCCCAAATCTCTATTTTCGGGATCTGCTAGAGATGCTCTTGCTTGATCATCGCAAGGATCGACGACATTATCAGGTCATTTCTTCAACGCCGTATCCGTATCAGACCACGAATGTGCACAAAATGTGTCGTGCTGATGAATAAACTAGACAGTATGTCGAGAGAATGTTTCTCGAATAGTATGGTACAGTACTGGCTGTCTAGACTAGCTAGCGGTGCAGAATACATTTTTTTATTTTTAAATAGGAGGCAAATCATCCCGACTTTGTATCAGTTGACATCCATATATTATTTCTTATCGAAAACAATATCGTTTTGGAAGAGAATGTTTTCCGGACAATTGTATAACTGCATCAATGCGTTGCCTTAAAAAGAGTATACATAGTATGGTACAGTAATGGCTGTCTAGACTAGCGGTGCAGAATACCTTTTTTTTTTCAAAATAGGAGGCAAATCATCCGGACTTTTTGTATCAGTTGACATCATTATTTCTTATCGAAAACAATGTCAAGGAGCGTTGATGCCGAACAAATCGGTTTTAAAAAAAGAAACACATAATTGGTCGGCCAAAGGAGAAATACCGGAAGGGAAGACATATTTTCATCACTTGCATTGTTGTTGCATCGCCGACAGTAGCACCTTAGCCGCCCCTAATGTGCCGTGTTGGAATGCCATTGTCTGCTACACGACAGAAACTCTCCAGGGCCGTTGTCTCGACATCCCGGAAATGAGGTCACTCGTGATGCGTATGGCTCTTGAGCCCTCATAGACCATCGTCTCCTCGCCACCACGACCACACGCACGTTGATCCAGATACAACGTACGGGACGCCAATACCATCTATTGAAAGTGCATGGTTACCCCAATGTGTAGTTTTGGTAATTAATGACAATCTTTATGGACTAATGTTTGTATTGAACTACTTGTAGGTTATATCCATAAGCAAAGGTTGATCTTCATATGTTGGAGTCAAGTCTAGGCGAACAAGATTATATGTTGATCAAGGCTAGGTGCAAATTGATCAACACACAAGACTAGTGATGTACCATGAGAGATCATGTGATCTCATGGGTGGTAAGCGTTGTCAATATAGTCTTCTGAACTAACCCATAATCTATGTGCTTGGTATTGTCTTGTGTGGTTAGGTACCTCTCCATGAGTATGCATCGAAAGAAAGATCCTATGTAGCTCATGAAGGATGACGTCGTGTGACGATCGTCATCAAGATATTAGCCAAGTGAAAATATGTTGAACAGTGCCTCTCCCATATCAGTGTATGGGGGAGCAATTTGTGAGTCGTCATCGAGTGGAGCACAATCAATAAAGGTGGTCCATCTTGAGAAGATAAAGATCGTCATCATCTAGCTCAAGTGGATTATACGCAAGGCAAAGGTATGATCTCGATAGGGTTTCTATTTTACCGGTCTCATGATGTTAGTTGAGAGACCGGGTTATAGGATAGATAGCCGTACTATCAAGAGGGGCTCTCGAGCGAGTATCTTGATCGTATCATCGTAGAGAGCTCAAACCTTTGCATCCTTGGCATCATCTTTATTGGTTCTTATTTGGCTCTTATCATGGTGTGGTCTTGGTGCTTGTCGTGCTTGTCATGACAAGGCCAAGTTCACCGAAAACGGTTTTCGTATGCGTCTTCTATTGCGTCTTCGGTTTTGGAGATTTTGTCGGTTCGTCCTTGTGAAAGGTTTCACTCTTTCATTTATTAGAAAAATCTCCCTTGCTTGTTTGCAATATTTTCACTTTTTGTAGGGTATCCCTTGTTGTCCTCTTTCCAACAAAATTGGATTCACCTCGATCGGAGTTTCCGTGCAAAAGTTATTCAGTTTCAGGATCTGCTGTTTTTCAGTGACCGGTAGTACCGGGCCTAGTACCGGGGCTACTTCTGCTTAAGTTTTTTGATCTTTTGTCTTTTTTCGAAAGTGGCCCGGAAGTTCTTCCGGTACTACCGGGTCAATCGGTACTACCGGGCCTTTTTCCGGAAGTACCGGCCCTGCAGGTTTTCGCAGAGAGCCGTTGGTGGGCTGATTTGTGTGGGGCGGTAGTACCGGCCCTGCGTGAATCTGTGCCCAACAGCCAGATTTTCGTACCACCTATTTAAGGGGCCTTCTTCCCAAATAGGTAGCAAAATCTTGGCACTCTCTCTCTCCTCCATTGTTGACCTTCTTAAGAGCTTGCTTCCTCTCCATCCCTTCATGATTCTTGCCTCCTTTTAGAAGGAAAAGAGAGAGGAGATCTAAATCTATATTTCCACCAAACCATATCTCTTCTAAGTGAGGAGAACACCTTTGGATCTAGATCTTAAAGTTGCTTTGTGTTTCTCCTTTGTTCTTCCTCTCAAATCCCTTCATAGCATTAGTTGCTTTGGTTGGATT
Source organism: Puccinellia tenuiflora (assembly GCA_012064385.1). Taxonomy (NCBI): domain Eukaryota; kingdom Viridiplantae; phylum Streptophyta; class Magnoliopsida; order Poales; family Poaceae; genus Puccinellia; species Puccinellia tenuiflora. The sequence continues at coordinate 563,200 of QRDG01001018.1, forward strand.
TCGGAGAGAAGGTCTTGACCACTTAGTGTGTTCTTGCCTTTTGCATTTGGTGCATAGGTTTGAGTTCCCCACGGTGATACGTGAGATTGAAGTTCGAAAAGCTTGTTACTCTTGGGTGCATTGTGTTTACAAGAGCTTGTGCCTTTTGGGTGCATTGTATAGCCTAGACAGTTGGTGGTGTCGCGAAGGCTTCGAGTTGTTAAGCTTCGGGCAAGGTTTGGGAGCCCCCGATTGAGTTGTGGGTGTGTGCCCCAAGATCGTTGTAAAGGCTCCGGATTCCGCCTTGAAGGATTCCGATAGTGGAAGGTGAACCTAACCCTTGGGGTGAGGTTCATCGGAAAATAGGGTGAGTCCTTTTGTGGTGTCTTGAGTAGGCCTTCTGTGGCGAGCTCACACCCCTCCAACGAGACGTACTCCCTTAATAAGGAGGAACTCGGGAATACATCCTCGTCTCCGCATGTCCTCGGTTATTTCTATACCCGAGCTATTTACTTATGCAATTTACATTGTGATAACCTTCGTGCTTGAAGTTTTATATCTTGCTATCACCTTGTTGTTTGCTTTGCTTTAGTATAAGTTGTTGGTGCACATAGGTGAGCCTAGTTTTTTAGGTTGTTGGCTTGTTAATTTAAACACCTAGTTTTATTCCACAATTTTCAAGCCTTAAACCGGAAAAGTTCAACCAGTGCAGATCGTTTGTCCTTTCACCTATGCAGATCTTCCGCCCCCACATGCCAGCCACTCACGACTTACCAACAACATGCTTTGTTGGAACTCGAGTCATTGTGGCATCGGCGAACAACAAGAACACACTCCGTCCAACCAGTCGTGGAGGCCAACCACCTCCCACTGTCGCATCACCAACTAATTCGCTACCACGACCCGAGGATTGGAATTTGGCACAACCGCATGCAGGCTCCATGATGCTTAGGGAGACAGTTCCCCGAGTCGCCTAGCGGGACATCGCGGGTTAGGTCCGTTTTCCGATGTGAGTATATTTTGATCTTGTGGAAATATATATACGCTCTAAAATGTTTAGTCATATAAGAGAGTGGTAAACATTAAAGATAGAGGAAAGCTAAAGTAGTTTATGACCCATCTTGATTAGGATTTCTTCTTGGCGGATGACACCGCGCGCCACGCCATCTGGCGCACAACGCCTCTCAGGGTGGACCCCACCCCCACATTATCTCTCTCATTATCTCTTCTCTCATTACCGCTATAGTCTCTCCTGGTCTGCTTTCTCCACCTGACCACGCCGTATCGCCACCACACCGAGCCAGAGCCGCTGACATTGTGGCTAGCCGCGATGGAAGCGATCCCTAAACTTAGGGTTGGGATGCGTGTCTCCATGTCTCCAGCATTGTAGAATAAATTGGGCGGTGGGTCAATTTAGAGGGATGGTTTGTGGTGACAGTCCGACAAACGTGGTGATCACGGAGAAGAAACTGGGACATAAACTTCTTGATAAGCCAACAGCTACATTTTTATTATACTTAGATATTAAATTTGGAGATGGTGTGATAATTACGACCAGAAAGAGATTTCAGTCAATTCAACACAAAACTGTCGGGTTATTCTTTGGAATGCAAGGATCCCACAATATCTTATAGGAAAATCACATGGTTATGGTTGAGAAGATGATTTTGGTTGTTGAATGATCATAGTGAATTGATTTATTTATTCCAACCTTTTGAATGTTTTTTCCATGAGAATATGAATGTTTAATTTAAAATATTAAATTTGATTCTATAAATTTATTGATAGGATCGCGGGATTTGAATGATGTATGTTGCTTTTTATTGCGAATATACAGACTATTTATTTTCCTTGGAATTTCAACCCTCAATTTCTGCTAGAAAAATATAGTCACTGCAATACACACACACGAATAAACCAACAAGCGGTGAGCGGATCCGGCCGTGTTTTCAAGCGGAAGGGAAAAGTGGAAAACACACTGGAGGGCCGATATAAGCAGCGACTCCTCCCCCACACGACCCTCTCTCTCTCCAGGACGACCACTCCGCCCACACCGGCAAGCGCCAGTTCACCCACGAGCGTGGCGTGCGTCGCCTCCCGCGCCGACGGCCGCGTGCGGTGCCACACGCGGGAACGCCCCACCGCAAGCAAAACAGAAGCTGCGCCGAAGTCCTCTCTCACATTTAGCTCCCCGCATTGAGTCGCGCGGCTCCCGGCGAAACGCCGCGCCGGGGTACGTGGTCGCCGCCGCTGCTGCCGCCTGCTGCCGCGCGAGAGCTGGTAAGCAACGATTTCTCCTCCATTCAACCTCCGTGCTCGCCCGAGCCTGGAACCTTGCTCCGCGAGGCCTCCACCGGATCTCCAGCGGGGATTGATTTGAACAGCGCGCTGGATTTGATTTTATTTGTTTATTCCTCGTTCTAGATTATTGGCTTCTGGGATTCTGTTCTTCTTGGGGACTTCCAATCGTGCGGTTTGCGGCGTCCATCTCTGATTGACGAGAGCCGCATTGATTCGTTTTCTCGCGATTGTACTTGGTTCTCCTGATGAGTTGAGCACTTGGAGAGTAGATTCGCGGTGGTAGCTTGTGATCCGCATTCGTGAGTTCCCGTTTGCTGGTGAATTCTCGCTTGCCTTTTCCCTGTTTTACATTTCGTTGTGGTACGAGCAAGTTGGTTGCGGACTTGAATGTTCAGAATTCCGTAGCGGTTGTTTCCTTGTTTGGTTTGGTTGGTGATCATTTACCATCTGCATTTATGGAGGAATATTGTCCAGCGAAGTAGCGAACTATAGTGCCAATTTCTTCATTTAAGATGTTCTTTCCAATGTCAATGATTAATAAACTGACCACTTGTAGCAATTATCGGAGCCCCTGCGCCTGCCTAGCTAGATGTTCTTTGTGATGATTGGTAATTTTGGGCAATTGTTGAGATTTGCTGATTGCTGTCTGTTGGGATCTCGTCTGCTATGCCGTTTCATGCAAAGTAGTTAATCAGGTTATTTTTTGGCAATTTATTTTACTTTTTAAAAGAAAGATGAGTTTACTTTACTTTGGCATATGAATACGTTTTCTACCGTGGTTCCTAGTATCACGAAGAAGCAATTTTGATTGAGTTTGTCATTATGGACTTGTTTAATCTTGGATCTCCAAAGTGGAGCACAAGTTGTTTGATAGTAAGGCCCTATGTACCTTTGTAGATTCATGATATCAACCATGGCTTCTTGGTCAATCACATAAGACTGTAACATCGATAAGAGTCCTTAAAATACCATCAGTAGTGTCCTTTGGTAGCTTGATTTTGACATCACATCCTAGAATTCAAGGTACTAAGGGTTGAATCATATGGAAATGAGAGTGGTGATTTGGCTTCAGAAAGTTGGGTCTTCGCCAGTTCATCTCTTAGGATTAGACAGCACGTCTTGGAGGTGTGTGTTCTTATTCTTAGTATTGCTAACCGCTATCAGCACCCAATTTGTGTAGCATTTCTTCAGACCTGTTTCTTTAATTTCTTTACAGTTGAATCATCTAGTTTCTTTGTCATCGATATTTTCCCCCAGTTTTCACTCTTAATTGGAGATACTTTTTCTAGCAAAAGTGGCTAGTAACCACTTGTACTTATTATTTCTCCAGGTACCAGATTAATAAATTACTGGTGGCTAGTAACCACTTATTCTGAAATGGGTGCCAAAGAGAATGGGGAAGTGAGAGATGGGAAGAGAGTTGGATCAGATTATGAGCCAGCCAGAGCTTCTGTTTCATCACAAGGTGATGGTAACGAAGATAGTAGAGTGAAGAGAGCTTCAGTGGGTCCAAAGAAGCTCTTGAAAAAAGATACCAAAGAGTATAGCCCCCGTATGGCCAAAAGCAGCACCAGTCGTCCAGTTCAAAACAAGCTGCAGCAGAAAGGTTCTTTTTTTTCCGAAACAGGACGACAGAAAGCATCAAACAACACACAGAACAGATCTCCGAAACCAACGAATACAGTTAATGCTGCTAAAACGCTTGATGTTAGAAGACCAGATGTTGTAAAAATCCCTTCTCGCCCTCCATCAGAATTGTCTGAGGAAACAGATGATATAGTTAGTGAGGCTGGAACCACTGATGATAGATGCAACGAAGAGGCCAAAGAGATTGATGTGTTAGATGAAGCTCCACGCTGTGATCAGAGTACTGGTACTGATGATGAAATTGCTGATATTGAAGAGAAGATAGTTGATGATGAGAAAACAGTTCTACATCAAAGGAATGAGGAACTACAGTCAAAACTTGACAAGTTGGAGCAGGAACTTCGTGAAGTTGCGGCACTCGATGATGAAATTGCTAATATTGACGAGAAGATAATTGATGATGACAAAACAGTTCTAACTCAAAGGAACGAGGAACTACAGTCAAAACTTGAGAAGTTGGAGCAGGAACTTCGTGAAGTTGCTGCACTCGAAGTTTCTTTGTACTCTGTATTGCCTGAGCATGGAAGTTCAGCGCATAAGTTGCATACCCCAGCTCGGCGTCTTTCTAGGATGTACATTCATGCAGCCAAGGTTTGGTCCCCAGATAAGAGAGCTTCAGTAGCAAAAAACACTGTTTCTGGTCTTGTTTTTGTTGCGAAGTCCTGTAGTAATGATGCTTCAAGGTAAGATATGGATAATACTATATTTGATCTCTATTTTCACTTGAGCGCATGAGATCTGGCATAAGAATAAACAAAATGGTTTACAATCCACATTTGATGCAGGTTGGCATTCTGGCTGTCCAATACAGTTGTCCTCAGGGAGATAATTTCAAAATCTTTTGGCATCTCACATCAGTTGACTCCAACCATGACGACTAACAGCGTAAATGGTGGTGCACAGTGGTTCGATGGGAAACCCACGCCAATGCTACGGAAAAACAACTCCAATGGGAAGCAAACCAAACATGCTGTAATAAAGATACCTGATGATTGGCAGGAAACAAGTACATTTTTGGCTGCATTAGAGAGGATTGAATCCTGGATATTTTCTCGGATTGTCGAGACAGTGTGGTGGCAGGTAATATTTTGCTCAGATCATATGATCTTGTTGACACTTAACTGAGAGCATCCCTTTCTCCAAACTGGGCTTGCAGTCCTAGTCCAGTGTTTCAAAAACAAGTACTCTGCAGTGATTCTCTTACAGGGCTACTGTTCTCCTAATATATCTCATTTCTCCACATTGTGTATTTGCTAAAGAATGTTTCTTTTCCAGGCATTAACTCCTCACATGCAAACCCCAGCAGAAGGTTCATCAACTCCAAAGGCTGGGAAAGTACTGGGCCCTTCTTTGGGTGATCAGCAGCAAGGCACCTTGTCTGTTAACTTGTGGAAGGCTGCACTTCACGACGCATTCAACAGAATCTGCCCCCTTCGTGCTGGCGGACATGAGTGTGGCTGTTTGCCAGTATTGGCAAAACTGGTATTCATTGACATCTTAGTTTCAAACGAATAAGCATCTTTCGTTTTTGCTAATATATTTATGTATTTGACGTGTTCTCATCAGGTGATGGAGCAATGTGTAGCCCGTTTAGATGTTGCAATGTTCAACGCCATCCTTCGAGAATCAGCTAGTGAGATACCAACTGACCCTATATCTGACCCAATCGTTGACCCAAAAGTGCTGCCAATTCCAGCTGGTGAGCTAAGCTTTGGTTCAGGCGCCCAGCTGAAAAACTCTGTATGTACCTAATTCACCTTGCATGTTTCAAGTACATTCCCAAATAATGTTAGGAAGTGTATAGGAGATTAAATTATTGCGCACTAGCTATACTATGAGTGCGTTTACTGAGATGTCATTGCACCTCAAACAATCAATTTATATGATATAAATGCCTATGCAGATTGGAAACTGGTCGAGATGGTTGACAGATAACTTGGGCATAGACACTGATGACTCTGAGGACGAGGGTCTTGACATAGGATTTGGCAGCAATGAAGGAAGAGGTGCAGCTGATGCGAAATCTTTTAACCTGCTTAATGAACTAAGTGATCTCCTGATGCTCCCGAAGGACATGCTTCTTGAAAAGTCTATCAGGAAAGAGGTTGGTATTCGCGCATGGCCCCTGACAAATAATTGCATTGTTTTCTGTTGGGTTGAGCTATGGTTAAGCTTTTGATCTCTCTATCAGATCTGCCCTTCGGTCGGTCTTCCATTAGTAACCAGAATCCTGTGCAACTTCACCCCCGACGAGTTCTGCCCCGATGCTGTTCCTAGCATAGTCTTAGAGGAGCTGAATTCTGAGGTACTGGATCAGTGTCGTGAAAATGTTCTGTGGTTATTATATCTTGTGCTGAAACACTCTGTGCTGCAGATGTCATAGCAGTTAACACTAGACTTGATATTATGATGCAGAGCTTGCTGGAGCGTTGCACCGGCAAAGACATGATCAGCACATTCCCGTTCATCGCTGCTCCTATTGCATATCGCCCCCCTTCCCAACGGGATGTGGAAGAGAAAGTGTCAGTGACAGGAGGCAGCTCAAAGCTAGACAGGAAAGCCTCGATGGTGGAGAGGAGAGGGTACACCAGCGACGACGATCTGGATGACCTGGACTCCCCCCTCGCATCCCTGGTCGACAAGAGCGCTCCACCTTCGCCATCTAATGGCGTCGCACATTTCAGCGCTCAGAGAGGAGCTTCGATGGAGAACGCGAGATACAACCTCCTGAGGGAGGTATGGTCAGAAGAGCGGCAGTGATTCGGCGAACGTGTAAAGTCCGAAATATCTCTTCTATATAGCTTACATAAAAAGGGTTGGGAAACCCTAGTGAGGTGAAAACCCCGAAACAAGCTGCTTTGCAGCACTTATATGATATATCCTGTACATCTCTATATACGTTACTACCTCTGTTCCATAATTCTTCTTGTCGTGGTTTTAGTTCAAATTTGAGCCAAAACCATGACAAGAATTATGGAACGGAGGGAGTATTTCTTTTTTGTAGTATAGGAGGGCATAGATGAACTAGTTATATGAATGCCCCCTTTGGCGCTAAAAGATTTAGTCTATGGTGTTTTGGCTGACTCATTATTTTGTCAGCACCTGTATACTGTTTCTTCCTACCGACGAATCTAATGACCCACTCAGGGCACTTTCGTGTGAGCTGTTTCCACTAGTCTAAACATGTCGATGGTTGCGATGCCGATGCGAATGCGATGGCCCAACGAAAACCAGTCGCCGTCACCGGACGATTCGGACGGCCGCCGACGAAGGGGACTCGCCACCTGCAGATGCAGCTTAAGCTGCCGCATATCTGTCAACTGCATATGAATGCTTTCACTGTCCGTGGTGCGAGTGCGACTGCATCCTGATTGTGAGGCAGTGTTTGGCACGAATGTACAGTGGTCTGGGACTCTGGGTCGATACTTCTGCTGGGTTTGCAAAACGGAGATGCGGCCACCGACGCTCGCTGCGTCAGGGTTCCACTCCGCCGATTGTCTAACGAGAACAAAATTGCAGTGGCAGCGGTAGGTATCGTGCTCGACACTAACATTTTAGAATATCTCGGTTCTCGAATCTATCGTCAGTCAAGCCTAGATTGTACTCAGGCTGGGCATTCGGGTTACCCGAAAATTTCGGGTCGGGTTATTCGGGTTTCCAAAGATGATACCCGAAATTTGCTCGTAATTTCTGCTACCCGACAATTCGGGTACCCGCAAATTCGGGTTCGGGTTCGGGTATTCCCGATTTACCCGAAATAATTCACAATGAAAGGGAAAATAGACAAGAAATTAGAGAACGTCGGGCAAAAGTCGTCCTGGATCAGGTAAAAGAAGCAGCGCTAGGTTTTACAGATGCAACGTACGTATACTTGGGCTATTGGGCCTTGACGTGGGAGTTTTCTTTGTTGGGCTGTTCCCTTCCCGACTCAATATATTGGGCTGCATGTCTATTTCGGGTTATTCGGGAAATTCGGGTACCGTGACTTCAAACCCGAATTTCCCGAACTAAATTCGGGTTTTGAAATCTGCTACCCGTTGTAGGGTTCGGGTTGGTCGGGTTCGGGTAGTTCGGGTTCGGGCTCGGGTTTTTCGGGTTCGGGCTTCGGGTATCGGGTTTTATGCCCAGCCTTAGATTGTACTCCCTCCGTATCAAAATATAAGATGTTTTAGCATTTCTCTTTCCATTCGTATATAGATATGTTTTAGTGTAAGATTTATTTGAAACTTGCACTAAAACATGTCTAGATATGGAAGGAAGGAGAAATACTAAAACATCTTATATTTTGATACGGAGTGAGTAGCAAGGAGGAGGTATAAAGGATATATTTACAGGAATCTTAGAGGACTGTAATTTTAGTACTCCCTCCATAGGAGAACTAGCATAGCACAAATGTGGTATACAACTCAGCGACATTTAATTCGGATCAGACCTAGAGTATAGTACATAAAACTATATTGGTGGTCTTTGGTATGTAGGAAGCAGTCCAGCTTGATTTTTATAAAGATCTTACTCCCTTCATCTCACAATAATCTACAATCTAGACTTTATTTCGTTCCACATTAGTCTTCATTCTGGGTTCTGTTTTTTTTTTTGTTAGTAATTGTCTCCTTGGTAATCATCTCTCCTTTTCCATCTCCGCTTTGCTATTTTGTCCTAAAACTTCTGCTGAATGGGGAGCATTTGCATTGGTGCCAAGGCAGAGGCCTTTCAATTGGCAAACCACTAGTTTCTTGGTAACTAATTCGTAAACACCCAGTTGGACATTTTCTTTCTTAAAGCCACCCCGTAAGTACGTCCAGTTTGATTAGCACCACCAGATTGTCCCATTAGTTAGATCTAACGATTCAGATTAATCCAATCGGATACCTTGCGTGCACTTAGCGATTACAGTTGGCAGACGACGCTCTGCCAGGCGAACGAAAATTTCCGTCCGCACGCATAGTCCACCCAAATAGAAATGGAGAAAATAACTCACTCAATTCCGATCCTATAATCACGCCAGTAATTCCTCCAATGGACAGAACCGTCAGCTTATGCTCTTCCTCCGATCTCCAGGCTTCGTCCAAAACCGTAATCCGCGTTTCCACACCCTGCGCCGCCCGGAGTTGCCAACCTGCGCACGCGCCTACGCTGCTGCTCCTGCTGGGTGCTTCGTCGCCGATGCCTCGCTGCTCTGCCTTGAGGGCGTCACCTATGCACCCAGCGAGGGGATGCCGAAGATCCCACCTTCTCCCTCTCCTTCATCAGCCGCCGCTGCCCAAACCTTCACCTTCCCCCACCGACGCCCCTCCCCGATCTCCATCCGTGCCAGCGGGGCTACGGCAGGAGGCTGCTTCCCTTTCCTCCCAGATTCCACGCAGCACGAGCTTCAGATCTACTATTGTTCATCGTGGTGCGGTTCCACTTCAACCCAATCAAAGTGCTCTCAGGTAACCAGTCAACACAATATGTATATACCGCTATTTCCTTTTAGATCTAGAGCATTGTGCAAACCTGAGTAGCGCGATAAGGGTAGTTTATTCAGTGCATGATTCGCCCAAATGTGTTACAGGCACCTTTTTTGTTTGTTTGTAGAAATTCTGCTTGTGTATAGTTCCTCATTTTGTTAGCTCAGCCATGATGATTCGATTAACTTTTAACCAATTTGTTTCTCTTTCAGAGCTTCCATGTAATTCAGTATGACACATAATTTATCTTAGACGCCATAGAGGTTTGTTGTGTAGTTGTTTTATTTCTCTATTTTCCTGTGGCCAAGTTATTCTGTAGTAACTTGTTTTTGTTTGTGTCGAAATCCGAAATAACATCTCACTTAGACAGTTCGGGTGATATCTCTTACCATACTTGGCGCCGGCGATTGGGCTTTCAGCTCCATGATTTTCTATTTCAATGGGCATTGAATATGACACTTCTGATTTCAATTTTGGATTACATGCAGTGTATGCAAGCGTGCAGAAACCTGCAAGTTGGAGTCGAAAGCCTTTTTTATTTATCCTGCTATTCTTCCAAATCTAGAAGGTACACTTTTGGAAATTTTGCAATACTGCGCCCAAAGCCAGTCGACTATAAGCGACAAACTATGATAGACGTCTTCAACAAAATCGCCAAAGGTATTTTTAAGAAAGAAAATGTTTGTTCTTTTATAAGTAGTAGAGATCAGATGACAAATGTTGTCTAATTAACATACAGGTAGACATGTCTTTAATTTATGCATAGTTTCTTCAGACGGAGAAGGACACGTTGAGGCCATGGAAGAAAAGGATATGGTCGCCTATCTAAACTATATTTAGCTTTCATGGATTTTTTTCTCATTGTACAATATATGCCAAAATACCGGTACAAGTTATTTCAGTCTCTTCTTCTGTACGATTATTATTGATGACTTCTGATTTTTTAAACGGGAGGTAAGTGATCTCGGTAATGGTGAGCCTAGGAGATCTGACACAGAATCTGAATTGTTGGCACGTTGAGCAAGTAGGTAGGTAGAAGTTGGACTGGTGGCACATGGTAGTAGTGAAGCGTCTTGGCAAGAATTAGCGAAGATGGACATGGCGATGCTATCAGATGAGACAATAACAACAGCGATGAGGTGAACTGTCTGGATGGTGCATATGTAGGACTTGATGAGCCAGTCTGCAACATCCTACAACCGGTAATCTCTTATTCCCCATTCTTTCAAACTACGAAGATTTGCTGACAAATCCCCTAGGGCTTAGCGTTATCTATATTGTGTGTATGCCATGTGTTCGATAAATGCGCATGTTTCAGTCCGTTTAGGCACCTCCTGGATTCGTCGATGTAATTTGGTTCATCTGCAATTGTTACATTAAAAAAATCATTTTAGTGACTGATCTCTCTCTGTCTCTCTCTACAAGTTTTCCTTTCCAATTTCATTTTAATAACTGATCTCTTTTTTATAAACAGCGTCAGAAACTGAAGATGAAAATTACGGGTCATATCTAAATATCAAGCTCCTATGCCATGCAGATTCATTTTTTTAAATGTCACCCGTTTCAGAAATTGAAGATGGCAATTGTGGGTTTTCTCTACAGCTAGCTGGTAATCAGAAATCTCTTACTTCTTAAGAGATCCAATACCACTTTTTTTCTGCAAGGGCTTCAGAAGCAATGTGACAGAAGCAATGTGACACCTGTGCAGCCGCTAAGCCAGGATGCAACAAAAATCACAAAGTGCCCAAAGATTCTTATTAGGAAGATAACTCTCATGTACAGACAATCCCATTTCTATCTTTAAATCTTCACTGAACCGGGTATTGAAGAAGCTATTTCTGTTTGTACCATTTGTTATTGTTTTCATCTATGATGTGATCTTGAGATATGCTTGGTTCCTTTTTTTTCTTTCAGCAAAATATGTACAACTTTTAACTTCAATACCTTGCTTCTTCGTTAATGTGCTTAGAGAATAGTCCGATGGATCAATGTGAGACGATGGGTGTAACACGTGAAGCAAGCAGGGTACATTTTATTGCATGCATTAACTTGCCTACTAATGATTAATTAATATATGTGCTACATACGTAACTTCTTTTCATAATTCATTGTCTCAAACGCAATACTGCCACACTTCCAATAAAGTGTACATCATGTTAAGCAATCTACAAAGTGATATCTTCAGTTAGTGGTAAACGGAAAAATACAATAGCATCCTTTAAATGTTCTGTTCAGTACATAGTAAAGTAATTCAAATGTTCAATTTTCTAGAAGTTATGGTAGAACTATGTACATTTTTTTAGAAATTATGGTGTGTACTTATGAGAATTTCATCGGGTACGCTTGTTTTGGATAACATGGTTCATGAAATATTATTGTCATAATACTATTGACCGAGATAGGTAGCACTTCGCCTCACCTCCAGTAGTTTCATGGACAAACGTTAGAATTGGCGTGGCTACCTGTTGCATTTACCGCACTTACAAGGTTGGAAGGATGAGTGTGAGAGTGTAACTTCTAAATCAGTGCGAGAGTGTAACTTATCGCTCTAGCTACAAACACCATCAGACAGAAGACAGAACATCTAGAAAAGATCATGGAAATCTAGAAGTTTTCAATCTGGAAATATAAGGACAAAACTCTAACAATTAGAAAAATCTATGTGGAGTTATCACAGAGACGTGCGTGCACGTGCACACTAACTAGTACTACCTCCATCCCAAGGCTTAAGGCCTATATTTTTTTTGAAAAGTCAAACTATGTCAAGTTTGACCAAGTTTTTACAAAAAATTATTAATATACAAAATACATAATCAATATCATTAGATAGATAATGAAATATATTTTCACCTGATATCTACAATATGTCATATTTGTTGATAGATTTTTCTAAAAGTTTGGTCAAACTTCAGTTGGTTTGACTTTTCAAAAAAAATATAGGCCTTAAGCCTTGGGATGGAGGTAGTATTATACATAAACCTACCAAATGATCCACATTTCAACCCTACACGAAGGTAACAAGCTCAACAGCATATGTCACAGAACAGTAAGACAATGGCAATAATGAACACAGCATGAACAGCAAACCAATCTTCAGAATTTAGATTAAGGAAAACAGATAGCTTGCGATGTTCCATACTCCAAAACTTTTGCAGGATACAAAAAGGATGCTGTTGCAATGCAAAATAACTCATTCTAACGATGTCGACAAAGGGAGGGTTTAATCAGTGTCATCGACGACCTTGGTTCCCAGCCCCTTCAAACCCTCAGCGGGCACCTCGGCGACGGTGACGAGAGAGTAGAGCTCCTCCTTGGCGTCCTCCTCATCGTTCCTCCTGCGGGCAATCCTGACGCGGACCCTCCGGGGCACGCTTCTGATCCCGCTGCTCCAGATGTGCTTGTTGAGCTTCACATCGATCCTGACGTCTGAGGTGCCCATAGCCTTCTGTGCAAACTTCCTGAGCTCTTTGATGGCATTGGGCGCCTTCTTCTTGAATGTACTGTTAAACATTAGAGAATACTTAAAGAGATGCCTATAACATAGGACGGGATTACGGGAATCAATAAGAATAGGTAGTCTTGTACAAGTGAACAGTTCCTTAGGATAATGGGAACATGCACCGTGTTATGATGGGCAAGAACAGGAGACTGAACTACTGAATGCAGAGACAAGGGCTAAAACATTTGGATCAAACTAGTTTCCCTGCACATCCAAAGTGATTTGCTCTAATCACTGGTATCCAAACTACCCTAATTTAAGCTATTTCACAAACTTGACTATTGACTACTGAACTTAAGCATCACACGCCAACATTCCAACCATTTTGGAGGGTCATTCAGGTAAGTCTACGAACGAAGTTCACACAAACTGTCAGAAATGTTACCTAATGAGCAAATGTATCGAGCTTATGAAGGTTGGACAGGGCAAAAAAAAGCCCTTTCCCTCGTTGTGGGCATAGCTAAACTGTCAAAAAGCTATCAAGTGATGGCAATTTGATCACAGCTAGCTGTAATACTAATTTCAAATGGAATGTGATGGTACAGCTCTAGTAGTACCTGCTAGATCTCAGCTCATGTCTAAACGAGAAGACGAAAGTAAAACCTAATTCAGCTTGAAATGGTGTGATGGTGCATCCCTGTTATAATCTAGCTATCAGCTCCCTTCTAAACTAGATCAGGAAGTATCACTCAGCGTCAGCTACCGTCTAAACTAGATCAGAAAAGTATACAAGGCATATAATGGACACAGACTCAGCAGTATCTAATTGTTCAATCATCTACGCAAACTACAATGCGCGACAGCAACAACCACGATCTGTCACCGTCAAATCAAAATACTACCGATGGTAAATGGCACGAATACAGCGGCCGCGAGTGATCAATCGCGTAGGATCTCGCAGCGGGAACAGAACGCGTGGCAGTGAACAGTGGTAACAGCCACAGGGTGGGGAGGGGAGGGGGGGCGAGAGGTAGCATACCAGCCATGGAGGCGCTTGTGGAGGTTGACGGTGTACTCCCTGGTGACCACCTCCTCCTTCCTGGGCGCTCCTCCCTTCTTGTCCGCCATCCCGCTCGTCCGCCTCTGCTGCTGCTTCCTCCCTGTGAGACGATTGCTTCGGTTCCGGCGGCGCGAGAGGAAAACCCTACAAGCGACGGGGGATCGGCTTTATATGGCAGCGTTAGGAAGATCACACGTGCCGCTCATGAGTTGGGCCGCAATCTAGGCCATAGGCCTGCAAAGTTTACTGGCCGCTCAGAAGGATGCATGTTATAATGGGCCTTAATTCGGGCGGAGTGAGCTAACGCCGGATACTGGACTGCGATGCGCTCGTAACGGGGCTGGTGTTCTTGATTTAAACAATCTACAAGCGGCGGATTTCAGTTGCTACGTTCAGCCATTGGGACTCAGTACCAGGCCCAAGCTCACTTCGAAGTCAGAAACAAAAGCAACAGTTCGTTCTTTCCCAAAAATCGATGTCGTGCGACCTAGCGCCGCCACTTATTCTCCTCCACCGTAGATCGGTTCCCCCTCCACCGGCCGGCCTTGCCGGCGTCGGGAGGGGTGGGGAATCCGATCTATGAGTGGAGTTTTCAATAAAAGTAGTGTTTCAATCTATGGTTTTGGTTGTCGTCATCTTCATCTATAAAGATGACATCTTCTACAATAAGCAATCTTCCGGACTTCATTCGACGGCGAGATCTCCTTTTCGGTGTCAATGGTGGTTTTGGAAGACTAAGTTTGTCTAGGGTATGGTTCTTCAGATCTTGCTTCGCCAAATCAATCTTGGATTTTTTCTCATGTTTGTCGCGATGATGATTGTCCTCGCAATATCTGTCCCGGCTACTACGTTCTCGGCAATGGTGATTCGTTCGCTCGGCTCCCAACGACGTCGACAGAGTTTTTCGGTTATTTTTTCCTGGAATATCAGTGGTGGTGCTCTTGCCGATGTTGCTTGATTAATTTAATGGCTGCGTGCGTGCACAAAGCCTCGGCATTGCGGCTCAAAATTAAAAGGGGAGAACCTTCGTTGGTATTCACATGTCTGTGGTTTGGTGTACTCGTCATTGTTCTACGTTAGAAAAGTACAAGATTGTGTCATGGAAGAACAAAGGGCTTGAAGATCTTAAAGATTTACTCGTCTCTTTTAGTATTATTTTTGTAATCGATGTAATCATATACTATTTGCTGGTTTAATATATATGATATTTGCTCAAAAAAACAGTTCGTTCTTTCCCTGAAAGATTTTTTTTGTCTCCACTAACGCTAAGTCTGAAGGCAAACGACATACCAGGTTCAATAAATCCCAAAAAAATATCATAATATTTGGATTTATTTTGTCGATGCAAATTGGGTTGGATAGAAGAGTACATTCTTTCTAAAATATTATAAAGAATTTTTATCATTTATTTATTGTTATATCCAATTTATGGAATTGATACACCATTTAATTAATATCATTTAGCAAAATTAAACACATCATATGCATCCATCTTTAGGCTCGAAAATTTCACGGGACAGAGATATGTTATAACAAATAGGCTATTAAGTAACTCTTTTTTCGAAATGGGGTATCCCCTGCCTCTGCATCAAAGTGATGCATACGGCTTCTTTATTGCTTTATTGAAGTTTGATGCATACGGCTTCTTTATTGCTTTATTGAAGTTCCGGTCCACATTTGTATCCTTAACATGCTGGGCAGCTAGCTTGGTCACGGCTAAAATTCCGACCGCAAGTTTTGTCGTCTTGCTGCCGGAATTTGTCGCGTCGGAGGGGAAGAAGAAGAGGAGATGGAGAAGCTATGCTGCCACCAAACTGGAGATCCACCGCCATCGACTCCATATCAGGCCACCTCCACAGCCGCCGGCCGGAACCGCCTGCCACCGCCGCCTTGCCGCAGTGCCTGCTCAAATCTCGGCCTCCGCCGGTCTGCCGCTTCCCCCTGCTTCGACGAGTAACTCTTGGTTGCGGGGCTAGGGGTGAACCTACTATCTACTTAATGGCTAGGCAAAGAGGGAGGACCGATCTCTTTCGCTATTGTTCTGAGTTGATGAAAGATCCAACTCCGTAAACCATACCTACTTCCTGTTTTCGAAAGTGCTTGCTTGCTGACGAGATCATTCGCTCTTACCTTGTTTTGAGGGGGCACTACCTAGAACCACAGTCGAAGGCCCCCCTACACCAAATCGTCTCCATTGTCGACACCCCCCTCCCCACATACCCCACCACCACCACCATCACCGTGGATCGCTTCATCTTCGGCGCCACCTTCTGTCGCGTCGGCTCGTTTTGTGTGTTGTGCCGGTGGTGGAAGAGGCAAGAGCAGAGATGCAGGAGCCATGGCGGTGCCAAGGAAAAGAAACGAACAGAGGAAGGAGAAGATACGTAACCGTCCTGATGGGGCTCACCCACGATTAAGCGCGTCACCAGGTGGAAGGGAGCCGCTTCGATCACGATGGTACATGCATGTGTGGTGCGGAAAAGAAGACTCGCGTTGTTGATCTTTGATTCCGAACTGCGTGGCATAAAATTGGACCAAAGATGGTGCCAAAAGATTCCAAGTTGATAACCAAAACAAAGTGTGGTGATAGATGGATGTTCAATGCATGTGGAACGCTTCTTTCACTGAAACGTCTGCCTTTAATCTCGATACCACTTTCTTTTTTTTGAAACGATCGATACCACTTTCTGACTATGCCGCGTAAGAGCAAGTACAATAAGCCCACGTAAGCGGGCTTTAAGGATTTAAATAATCTATACGTGCTTAGTTGGATGAGAGAAAGAGGAGAGAGAATAGAAACGGGCTCTAAGATAAGAGCCAGCTGCAACACGTGCTCTGACCTCGATCTTAGCAACGCATGGCCTGTTGTGTGGTGCCACAAACAATGCATGATCTACTTAGCTACACGTGGGGCCAACCCCATTAGTATAGGTTTAGCGAAATACGACTAGCCCATACTTTGCGTGCAGCTCGAGCCCACGTGTCCCCTAGTCTCTGAACAGTCTCCATGGAATTGCTCCTGCTCATGTCGCAGAATTAACTAGGCAACTGTTGACTTCAAAATGATTAGGACAATTCGGAGCCCACGCACGAAACTTTGTTGAATTTAAACACCGGCCACCCTCGTACTCCCACTAGCTTTTAAGCAGCCAGAATGATCGATTCGTGTAATGTTTCGCCATGGATGTTGGCAAGTGCAAGCTAACGTAGACCACCAAACCAAATTAATAAATCTTGTGGATCCATGAGCGGCGCCAGCTGAGCACGATCAAGCAAACTGCCGATCCAAACCTTCCTTAACCTCTCGTTTGTTAATTTCTCACGAAATGATTAAGAGATGGGAAGGAGTCAGTTCAATCATATTGCTGTTCGATCACCCGTGCACGGTCGCACGGATCGATTGACATATATCGAATGTCCACACAACTGAAATTCGCGCGACGTGCGTGCGTGAATTGAAAACTCCGTAACCGTGATAGAGCATCGGTGCATCGATCGATCACATGGGCTTCAACAGCCAACAACAGCTCATCTAAATAAAAAAGGCAACAGCTCGAATCAATCAACCGTACGTCCAAACCGGATCAAGGTACCTGCCACTAGCTTTGAACAGTTTGTCGTGGAGTTTCTGTTTAGAACACATAAGCAGTTGGTTGGATTGGTCACGATTGCATTTCAGTTGGTGACCGTTTACTTAGCACTATTTAATGTAAGAGCTCGATTTAACATTCATCATTTTGTTTGAAAAAAATAAAATACAATAACACTAATGTATCATTTTTTTTTTGAATGGTCACTGTGTAACAGTCCTGCCCCGATCTAACACAGGAGACACGGTGTATAGTTCGCTACTCCACTCCGATTACTTCACAAGACGCAATTACAGAGGAATTCTGGATCTGGAGTTCAAGAAGGCTTGGGGAGGAAGGAGAGAAGAGCCAGGCACAAGGCCTCCCAGTTCGTGATCTGATCCCAGATGCCCCACACTACACACACACCAATCCCTTTAAGGATCCTCTCACTCACTTACAAGTGGGTCCACCGTTACTCCCACCACTCGTAGCGTTTACTTGGTCCAGGCGTCACCCAAGTAGCGAGGGTTGGCTTTGATTGGTCGCCTCGTACGTCTAAGAGCTGGCACTGTCGACGTGGCTGCCGAGGCAGGCAGGTCCTCTGTTTTCCCTGCCGCGGCAGCGGCTTCAGCTTCCCGTCGCTTGCACCCCGCATGGTCCCTCCTATCTCTCCACTTGCGATGCTTCCGGTTTGTTACATTCCCTCCCCCTTCAAAAGCAGCTTGCCCCCAAGCTGCAGCTCTGGGAAATTTGGCCTTCACTTCATTTTCATTCTCCCAGGTAGCCAGACCTACATCCAGGCCAGACCAACGCACCAAAACCTGTGACAACAAGGTAGAGCCGCGAGAAACTTGCCTGCGCTTTAAAATTTCTTCTGGAGTCACCAATGTGTCAGGAGTGGTTGGCAGTTGATCAGTTACTTGAAGTTGTTGACCCACTGCATACTTGAGTTGTGAAACATGGAAAACAGGGTGCACTGAAGCAGTATCAGGTAACTGTAACTCATATGCCACCAGCCCAATCCTTCTCAGGATTTGGTAAGGACCGTAGTACTTGAACGCCAATTTAGGATTCGCTCGGGTAGCAATGGATTTTTGAATGTAGGGTTGTAGTTTCAAATAGACCCAATCCCCCACCTTGAACTCTCTTTCTGATCTATTCTTGTCGGCCTGAAACTTCATTCTCTGTTGCGCTCGCAAGAGATGTTGCCGCAACTGTTGTTGTACTGCTACCCTTTCCTGGAGCCATTCTTGAAGATCCGGTATAGCACAATCCACAGTGGAGTCTATGCCAAAATGACGAGGCTGGTGATTGTACAATACCTCAAATGGAGACTTGCCCAAAGATTCATGCTTGTTCGTATTGTACCAAAATTCTGCCATAGGAATCCATTGAGACCATTTCTTGGGGCTATCGTGTACAAAGCACCTAAGATATCCTTCTACACTTTGATTAACGCGTTCTGTTTGCCCATCAGACTGAGGATGTTGCCCTGAGCTCATATCCAGTGTAGTACCAGTCAATGCCGTCAAGGCCTTCCAAAAGTTGCTTGTGAAAACTGGGTCTCTGTCCGATATAATTTCCACTGGCATGCCATGCAGTTTATACACTCCATCCATGCAGTTTATACACTCCATCCAGGTAAGTTTGTGCAACAGATGCAGCAGTATAAGGATGTTTAAGCGGCAGAAAATGTGCGTACTTACTGAACTTATCTACCACCACTAGTAGACAGTCAAAAGCTCCAGATTTAGGTAACCCTTCAATGAAATCCATCGACACAGTGTGCCAGGCTCCAGGTGGAACTTTCAACGGCTGTAACAAACCTGGGTACTTCACCCTTTCGGCTTTAGCTTGTTGACAGACAGCACAAGCTGCCACATACTCCTTGATACTTGTCTTCATCTTGGGCCAAGAAAATAATTTCTTGATTCGATGGTAAGTGACTGGAAAGCCTGAGTGCCCACCTACTGCACTCGAATGCAACGCCTGTATAATTTTCTGTTGCATTGGTGTATTGTTGCCCAACCAAATCCTGCTATTGTGATGAATAATGCCTTGCTTCAGCTGGAAATTATCTGAATTTTTACCAGCTGCCAAGCTGGCCAAAAGATTTTGAGCTTGTTCATCTTCATAATATCCTTGAGCCACATTTTCCAACCACACAGGAGTGGCTCTGGAAATGCTATACATTTCTTGATTGGGATACCTAGACAAAGCGTCTGCCACCACATTTTCATGCCCTTTCTTATAAGTGATTTTGTATTGGAGCCCCAACAACTTTGTCATCGCCTTATGTTGCCAAGGGGTGGTCAGCCTTTGATCATTCAGATGAATCAAACTTTGCTGGTCAGTCCTAATAAGGAATTCATTATGTTGCAGGTAAGACCTCCATTTCTCCACTGCCAGTAAGATAGCTAAGCACTCCTTTTCATAAGTGGATAATCCCCTGTTTTTTGGTCCCAAAGCCTTGCTCCAGAAGGCTATGGGGTGCCCTTTTTGCAGCAACACAGCACCAATTCCATACTCACACGCATCTGTCTCCACAACGAACTGCTCCTTGAAATTTGGCAAGGCCAACACTGGGGCAGTGATCAGTGCTTGTTTCAGAGCTTGAAAGGAAGCTTCTGTCTCTGGGGTCCATTGAAATAACACTCCCTTTTTGAGCAGTTCAGTAAGAGCACGACTAATGATGCCAAAAAACTTGACAAACTTCCTGTAATATCCCACCATGCCCAAAAAGCTGCGAATATCCTTGATATTTTGAGGAGTGGGCCAATTCCTAATAATGTCAATCTTGCTCTCATCTGTTGCCACCCCTTCAGCGCTAATTGTGTGGCCCAAGAAATTTAATTTAGTCTGTGCAAACTTGCACTTAGACAACTTGACTTTCAGTTGGTGTTGTTGAAGTATTTTGAACACTTGTTCCACCATTTGTAAATGTTGCTCCATGGTAGGGCTATAGACCAAGATGTCATCTATAAAAACCAATACCCCCTTCCTTAGCAATGGCGCTAGTATGGTGTTCATTGTGTTTTGAAAAGTAGCAGGAGCTCCTGTAAGGCCATATGGCAACACCTTGTATTCATAATGCCCATTATGAGTCCTGAATGCTGTTTTAAACTCATCTTCAGGTTTCATTCGTATCTGGTGGTATCCCGAACGAAGATCCAGACTGGTAAAGAATTTTGCGCCAGCTAATTCATCAAGCAATTCATCCACAACAGGAATAGGGTACTTGTTCTTGACAGTAATGGCATTTAAACCTCTGAAGTCGATGACTAGTCGCCATGTCAGATCCTTTTTCCCCACCAAAATGACAGGGGAGGCAAAAGGACTGCAGCTCGGACCAAAATGCCTTGAGAGTGTTTAGCTTGCTGGAGAAATTCCCATAAGTTGAGGCACTGTGACCTATTTTCTGCACTTCTGTGACATTGTCTGTTGCTCTTGTAGTTGAATGTTGTTGAGAAAACCCTCTCTGAGTACTGTAATGGTCATTCCTCTTGTAACTTCTGCTAGGTATATCCTCCATAACCTCTTCCTGCAACAGAGCAAGGGATCCGGCAGTATCTAGATCGACAGGCTGTTGAATAATAACAACTCTCCTAATCTCAGGTTGCAAACCATCAATGAAGGTAGTAATGAAAATTTCAGTATCTATGTTTGGATTATGCGCTAACATCTGATGCATCAAACTATTAAAACTTTCTATATACTCCTGAACTGTCCCTGTTTGCCTAATATGAGTAAGCCTACGAATCAAAACCTGAAACTGCAAAGTCAGCCCACGCTCTGATACCAGATGTTAGCAGGCCAAAGTCAGCCCACGCTCAACCAGCGTATTGGGAGGCCCAAGACCTAACTCGCCACAAAACACATGTGCAGTGTGGGAGGTTTGCCCAGCCTTATAAGCTGGTGTCGGCCTCCCTCAACTGGCGAGGTGGGACTAAACCCGGGTGCCCCAGGCGTGCCGTCCGTTCGTGCACTGACATCCCATCCCCCTTCGCGGGGCGATGCAGATCGCCAGGCCTAATTGCGACGCGCACCCTAGCTCTGATACCAGATGTTACAGTCCTGCCCCGATCTAACACAGGAGACACGGTGTATAGTTCGCTACTCCACTCCGATTACTTCACAAGACGCAATTACAGAGGAATTCTGGATCTGGAGTTCAAGAAGGCTTGGGGAGGAAGGAGAGAAGAGCCAGGCACAAGGCCTCCCAGTTCGTGATCTGATCCCAGATGCCCCACACTACACACACACCAATCCCTTTAAGGATCCTCTCACTCACTTACAAGTGGGTCCACCGTTACTCCCACCACTCGTAGCGTTTACTTGGTCCAGGCGTCACCCAAGTAGCGAGGGTTGGCTTTGATTGGTCGCCTCGTACGTCTAAGAGCTGGCACTGTCGACGTGGCTGCCGAGGCAGGCAGGTCCTCTGTTTTCCCTGCCGCGGCAGCGGCTTCAGCTTCCCGTCGCTTGCACCCCACATGGTCCCTCCTATCTCTCCACTTGCGATGCTTCCGGTTTGTTACACACTGGGTAGGGAGAAGACCCTTCAATTGAATCTATTATCTACTAAAAGCAAGATACGGGTCTCTAAAATAGAGACACCACATTAATCCACATCATCTGAATTATTTTTGTTCCTTAGATCTAAAATCAGTGGTTAGGATTTAATGAAAGTTTATTAATCGCGTAACCGCGTAGGTCCATTTGACACGTTTTGTTTCTGGGAGATCACGTTTGGTAAGTATGCACTTTTTTTTTAACATGTCACAACCAAAAAAAAATATCATAAGCACAACCAGTCCGCACTATGTTAACATTAGGGTCTATGCTATCTCAGATATGCAAGCGTGCGGCCTCTCCTCGCCTCATGGGAGATTTCAACGTCCATGCCTCGAACCAGATGATGATTCCTGGTAATTGACCTGCCGCCACGAGATGAAGCCTGTGGCCCGATTTAGGGTGACTTCTTTTGGGCTTCTGGGATGGCTTCTGGGAGAAGCTCCTCCCCACCAGCTTCTCCCAGAAGCCCGAACCTAAAATTTTTTTTGGCTTCCAATCTAGTTAGGCCCAAAATTTCTGGCTTCTCGAAATTTTTTTTGGGTTCGGGCTTCTGGGAGAAGCTGGTGGGGAGGAGCTTCTCCCAGAAGCCACCAAAAGAAGTCACCCTTAATTGGTTGTGTTCGCCTAGGGTTTTGTGATTTGGCGTTCACTAATCAGGATTGGCAGGTATTTCCGCTAGCAATTGACCTACCTGAGCAAAATCGAATTGGTGTGTACGCGCTACATCTTGCTCCTCTTTGGAATTTCTCACTGCCTCACGAGGACGTCCATGTGCGGCTGCTGGAAAGAATAGTCTGCCCGGACATTATTTGTATTACGTGTAAGGTACCGTTTGATGTGCTGCAGGTGTCTATCACACTTGGTTATGTATTCATAGCCGATATACAACTATGTGGATTTATGGCGAATAGCTCATGTGCGACACTTTTTATCGGAAGGGTAAAAAATGCGACATCGTTCGAAGAAATAGCTACTGCGCGACGTTTCTGACGGTCAAAATAGCCATCACACGACATGGTTGATTAAACGGTCGTAACGTTGGATTGATTCCGACAGGTGGGTCATAGACTCGCGCGCTCACTTAGTTGTGCTCATAGATTTAGATTTACCAAGGGATATTCAGTTATTCCGACAGGTGGGTCCGAACTATTTTGCCGCCGACTGAATCTTGGAGGTGTCCGTGCCGCCACCGTTCCCTACCATCCCCTTCTTCTCCGACGGCGGCGGCGTCAGCCAGTTTGTTCTTGGCGGCGGCGGCCGCCTGCTCGTTTCGATTGGGATCTGACCCTAGTCGCCTCGGCCGATTCGTGACCCCGCCTCAGTCTCGCCCTAGTCAGTCTCAGTGGCCTGCTGGGCGGTGTGCTGAACGAGGATGAACCCCGAGGAGACGGGCGAGAGTACTTCAAATAGGTAAATGAATCCCTTTTTGTCTGGATTTGAATTCCATGCATCTTTTTACCTAGATTCGTATGTGAATTGGGGGTTCCTATTACGCTACCTCACACGTCCCGCCGCCATTCAAAACAGAGGAGATGCTATGCGGAGGAACTTCGAATTCACTGTCGAATTCTTTGTATCTAAGGCGAAACTAGGTGATGGTAGCGTGCGGGACATCGAGAGAGATACAATAGTGAGATTAGAGGTCGAATTTTCAGAGATTGATCCCCAAGAGCTATAGATTTTGGACGAGAAGGCCGTGAAGAATGTGGTGGAGAAACTTGGAGAGAGTGTTCTTTGGGATCCAGAGCAAGAAGTAGCATTGTTACGGTTTAATAATTGGAAGGGAGAGTATGCGAGAATTGAGAATGGAGAAGATATGGTTGAAGAAATTGATAGGCAAGATGGCTGGACAAGCAAACAGGTTAATTTTCAAGCAGAGCTCATTGATCTGAAATCAGATTCAAAGGTTGGATATGTGCCCTCAAAGT
Source organism: Puccinellia tenuiflora (assembly GCA_012064385.1). Lineage (NCBI taxonomy): Eukaryota > Viridiplantae > Streptophyta > Magnoliopsida > Poales > Poaceae > Puccinellia > Puccinellia tenuiflora. The sequence goes on from QRDG01001018.1 coordinate 587,148, forward strand.
TGGCTTCGCAGATGTTAGATGATGATTGGGCTTCACGGAGGGAGGTAGTGCCCACACGTACCGACGTGACAGTTTTAGCTGAGGGGGTGATGCTGATGCAGGTGTTGTTTGTGTTGACTGGAATTTAGTCGAACTAGCTGACACTACTGATTTGGTCATTGCACCAATGGAAGACACTAAGATGGCTGAATGTTTTGGGATTCAAGTAGATGATAGAGATAAGGAGAAAGAGAAGAAGAAGAAGAAGAGTGATGATAGAAGTGACACTAGTGAAGGTAACAAAAATTCTTTTAAAGATGTGGATAAAGAGTTGATGGAAGAAGCTACAGCTGATGTAGATGATGCACATGATGATGAGCTGGTAACTGTGTATGATAAAGAAAACCCTCAAATTGTTGTAGGAAACTTGTTTCCAAGCATGGACGCGTTCAGAATGTGTTTCAAGACTTATGCAACCAAGAAGGAATTTGACGCCAAAACCAAGTGGACTGATAGAAACAAGTTTTATGCGAGGTGCAGCAGTTTTGATGTGGGCGCCAGGCCTTGCAAATGGTACATTTCTGCTAGATGCCAACCTGATGGAGCTACCATCAGAGTTAATCAAATCCCACATGTACATACTTGCATTACTAGTTCACAGAATGTAACCCCAATGACATCACAGGTTTGGGTTGCAGAAAAGATCACTCCTATTTTAGCCAAGACACCAAACACTACAGCAAAGAAGCTTAAAACAGATTTGGAAAAGGACTACCCAATTATGGTGAAATATACCACAGTGTGGAAGGCAAAACAAAGGGCAATGAAAGCATTATATGGTGATTGGGCAAATACATTTAGGATGCTTTACAGCTTCAAAGCAGAGGTGGAGAAAAGGTCACCTGGCAGTGTTGTGGAGATTGATACTGAAGTAACAGAGGATGGCAAGGTCTACTTCTCTAAGTTTTTTATGGCATTAAAACCTTGCATAGATGGCTTCAAAGCAGGTTGTCATCCATATTTAAGCATAGACTCCTCTTTTTTAACTGGAAAGTGGAATGGTCAATTGGCAGCATGCAATGCTCCAAATGGACATAACTGGATGTTCCATATTGCTATAGGCATGTTTCAATCAGAGACCGAGGCTTCGTGGACATGGTTTATGATGCAGTTGAAAAGATGCTTAGGGCCCGTGTCACCTTTGGCAATCCACACAGATGCATGTAAAGGGCTAGAAAATGTAGTCAAGATTGTGTTTCCCCATGCTGAGGAGAGAGAGTGCTTCGGCCAAATGTGGATGAATTTGATCAAAAAATTCAGAGGGGAAGAATTTGGGCGCATGTGGCCGGCAGCTAGATCTTACACTACCCAAACACATTCATATTATCTGGGTAAGATAATGGCAGCATGTAGTGAGAATGATTTTGGTACATGGCTGCAAACCCACCATTCTCTATTATGGTACAGGTCAGGATTTAATACTGCAATCAAGTGTGATCATATCAACAATAACTTGGCAGAGAGTTTTAACAATAAGTTGAAGGGGTTAAAAGACTTGCATGTGCATGACATGGTTGACCAAATCAAGTTCATGATCATGTGCTTGTGGGAATTGAGAAGAAGGATTGGTGATGTTCTGCAGTGGTACAACAGGTTGTCAATAGGAGCAGAAATCTTACACGTTTGTTTGTTGAGAAATCTTCATTGTGGGGTGCTGAAGTTAGAGATAACAAAACTGGCAGGAGGCATATCGTTGACACTAAAGTGCATGAATTCACTTGTCTCGAGTGGCAACACACTGGTAAGCCATGTGAGCATGCCATACTTTTCTTGGCTTCCAAGCCGAAGTTAAATATGCACCCATATTTGCATGAATATTACTCAGTAGCAAAATTCAAGGCTGCATATGGAACACCAATTCCACCACTTACAGACCAGTCTTAGTGGCCTGAAGTGGATATTGAATTTTCCTTGTGTCCTCCTCTAACAAGAAGAAAGGCTGACAGGCCAAAACAGAGTAGGTACAAGGCATGGTTTGAGAAAGGTGGGAGTAGTAAGAAGGCAAAAAAAGATGACAAGCCAAAAAGGCCCCAAAAAGGTAACAAAAATAGATGCAAGCTTTGCGAGGAACTTGGGCACCGAGCTGGATCTACCAAATGACGTTACACTCCTGAAAGGCCAACGTAAGTCGATGTTTGTGTTGTAATTGTTTTTGTTGTTTTTTCATTTTCTAACCAAATGACATGCTTTATTTTTCAGTAGAAAACGAAACCTGCTGCTCGGCCCCTTGTTGTTGAAGATTGCTGGCCAACGAAGAAGACAAGAGTTGGCGGATGTAGAAAAAGAAGAAGTGTACCTAAACTTGTTCTGTAACCTGGAACTGTTCTGGATGTTGAGGTGCAACCTGAACCTGTTATGGATGCTGAGGTGCAAAATGAACCAGCTGAGGTGCAACCTGAACCTGTTCTAGATGCTGAGGTTCAACCTGAACCTGTTCTGGAAGCTAAATTGCAAACTGAACCTGTTCCCGAAGCTGAGGTCCAACCTGAACCTGTAAGAAGAAGAAGAAGAAGAAGAAGAAGAAGAAGTGTTGTGGGTATTCCTATTATGGAAGAAGCAAAGAGAATCAAGGGCATGAGTGAACTTCTCGGCATAGAATAAAAAATGCCGACAAAGAAGAACTCAAGAGGTAGGAAGAAGTGAAACATTTGAGGCACATTCGTGAAAACACTTGTGATGTAATAATACTATTTGCATTTGATTGGTTGAAACTTGAAAGATGTAATAATGCTATTTGAATTCAAATTTGAGGTAGAATTAAATTTTGAATTCAAATTTTGAGGTAGAATTATAATTCAAATTTCTAAACTATTATAAACCTTAGGTCATCAATCCGACATCCTTTATACTTTTACGTAGTAAAACTTGCAGTCATGAGAAATGTGCTCCAAATGAGCTCAATAGCTAGGGTAAACAACCCCATTTGTGAGCAATTTTTTTCGATGTTGTCTAAATGAGCCAAAAAAAAATATACAAACTATGTCACATAATAAGACAATGTGCGCTGGTTTTACATTTTTTTGATTTTTTTTTGAATTAGTTATGCTCATTTGAATGTTTGGTCAAACCCACTTTGACCGTCTCCAAAACAAGTTTAAAATATGAAAATGAAAAACTAAGTGCAGATCCTTCTTAGTCACTCTGAAATGAAGCTTTGGCGACTTTATTGATTTATTTTTATTTTTCATAACTCTAAACCCTCTCACTTGACTTGAACTCTCTGCAACATCGATCGTGGTAAGTCATTTGTGTGAAGGTTTTCTCATGAAAATACACATAGACCAAGTGAAAGTGCATGGTTGCCCCCATGCATGGTTTTGGTAATTAATGAAAATCTCTATGGACTAATGTTTGCATTGAGCTATGTTTATAGGTGTGTCCATTTTGAGTTGGTTGATATCCATTTGTTGGAGTCAAGGATAAGGGAAGAAAAATTGTGTTTCTCTGCATAACCTTGTTGTACTCGTTGTGATGATTCCAACGAGTCCAAGATTATCGAAAACGGAGTTCGTGGGTGAAAGTTATCGCGGTTTCAGTTTCTAGGTGTTCTGTTGTTTTTCCAGTTTCCGGTACTACCGGCCCCTCTGGCGGAACTACCGCTGGAATGTTCCGGACCAACTTCCGAAGGCCACTTCCGCTTATGAATTTTCGGTTCTGTTTCCAAGCGGAAGTGGCACCGGAACTTGTTCCGGTACTACCGCTTTACCGGAAGTACCGTTTCTTTTTCCAGAAGTTCTGGTTCCTTGTACCGGCCTTGTTCCGGGACCTTTTCCTCCCAAGTTTTTCAGTTTGCTGTTTTTTCAGTGACCGGAAGTACCGGCCACCCGAGCGGTACTACCGCCGGCCACTTCCGCGGCTACTTCCGGATACCACTTCCGCTTATGAAAAGTCGTTTCTGTTCGAGCGAACATGGCACCGGAAGTAACCCCGGAAGTACCGGTAAACCGGTACTACCGGTGCTCACTGTGGAAGTACCGCCCCGACGGGTTTCGCAGAGTACCGTTGGTGCACTGATTTCTGTAGGGCGGTAGTACCGCCCTTTGGGCCGGTACTACCGGTCCTGCGGGAATTTGTGCCCCAACGGCCAGTTTTTCTGGGCTACCCACTTAAAGAGGTTTCTTCCCCAACATTTTTTTAACCCTTTTGAACATCTTGAGCTCACTTGCTTTCCTCTCTCCTCCATTGTTGCTAACCTTGTGAGCTTGATTCCTCTCAATCCCTCCAATGATTCTTGCCCAAACTTAGGGATTCAAGAGAGGTGATCTAGATCTACCATTCCACCAATCAAAATCTCCTCTAAGTGAGGAGAACCTAGTGGATCTAGATTTTGGGGGTTGCTTTGTGTTCATCCCTTTGTTCTTCCTCTCTTATTCCCCCAAAGCATTTGTTGCTTGGTTGGAATTTGAGAGTGAAGGATTTGACCACTTAGCGTGTTCTTGCCTCTTGAATTTGTTGCATCGGGTTGCTCTCCCTACGTTGATACGTGAAGATCGAAGTTGAGAAGCTTGTTACTCTTGGGTGCATTGTGTTCCCAAGAGCTTGTGCCTCTTGGGTGCATTGTGTACCCTAGACGGTGCTGGTGCCGTGAAGACTTCGACTTGTGAAGCTTCGGCAAGTTTTGGGAGCCCCCAATTGGGTTGTGGGTGTGTGCCCCAAAAGTTGTAAGGGCTCTGGAATCCGCCCCGAAGGATTCCGATAGTGGAAGGTAAACCAAACCTTTGGGTGAGGTTCATCGGAGAATAGGGTGAGGCCTTTGTGGCATCTTGAGTAGGCCTCTTGTGGCGAGCTCACACCCCTCCAACGAGACGTACTCCCTTAACAAGGAGGAACTCGGGAATACATCCTCGTCTCCGCGTACCTCGGTTATCTCTATACCCGAGCTTTTACTTATGCACTTTACATTGTGATAGCCTTCGTGCTTGAAGTTCATATATTGCTATCACCTTGTTGCTTGCCTTGCTTAGTATAAGTTGTTGGTGCACATAGGTAACCCAAGTAATTTAGGTTGTTGGCTTGTTAATTTAAACACCTAGTTTTATTCCGCAATTATCAAGCCCCTAAATAGAAAAGTGTAAATCGCCTATTCACCCCCCTCTAGGCGACATCTCGGGCATAGCTTGTTCTTTCAATTGGTATCAGAGCCTCGTCTCTCTTGTTTGGCTTTACCGCCTAGAGAGTAAAGATGTCGTTTGGAGGTTTAGTGCACGATTCCAGAGGATGGCGTTTTGGCTCCCGGGCTCATCTGCTCCCGGTTTTGTTTCCGATTTTTTTTTAAATAAGAAAATGTTTCTAAAAATTCTGAAAAAAATTGGACATGAACATATTGAAGTATTCAACGCTCGTGTAAACTTTTGACAGAAAATATAAATTTTTGCGCCCTGTGTAAAAAGACAAATCTGTCTTTTTGAATAGTGGACTGTTCACCTATTTTGTCTGTCAGATATTTGTCTTTTTTGCACAGGGCGCAAAAATTGATATTTTCTGTCAAAAATTTACACGAGTATTGAATACATGAATATGTTTCCGCACAATTGTTTTCAGATTTTTTTGAAGCGTTTTCAAAATTCAAAAAAATCGAAGAGGCACACGGGTGTAGATGAGCCCGGGGGCCAAAGTGGATTTCCGACGATTCCATGTTTATATTCAATAGCACAAATTTTAATGTTTGGAAAACTTATATGCTTAGTCAGTTACGGGTCTTGGACCCTAATATTGAGCGTATCTTAGATATAGGTTTTTCTCCTCCTAAGGATTGCGAAAGTACGACTTTAGAGGATGAGAAAAACTTATATCTAGATGCTCTAGCTTCTAATGAGTTTTGCTAATTTGTGAGTGTTGTAATTTTCGAGTCAATTATGCCTCTCCGGGATGCTCATGAACTTTGGACCAAGCTTCAAGAAAAATATGGAGTGTCCAACTCTATTGAGGATGATTGTTCTCCCTCCACCTCCGGTCGTGACGAGCTCTCGTCTTCGTCTACTTCACCAAAATGTGGTAAGCCACAAACCAATGTGATGGTGAGTAGTGATAGGTTTTGCAACATGATAGTAATCTCATTATTGATGATCATTTATCTCTATCTTGTTGCAATGCTTCGTCTTTGGACCTAAACACACATAGCACTATAAATGATTTACATGCTAGTGTTGATAGTCCTTGCATATCATCTAAAAATTGCTTGGATAAATCTCTTTATGATATGCTTGCTTTATCTTGTTGCCGTGATAAAAAATGATTGTGTTCTCTCTAACTCTTGCATGATTAATAATGTAGAGGAAACCCAATTTGCTATGCAACAAGATGTGAACTTGAGTAGTTCAAAACTAATTGTTCCTCTTCATCCACCTCTCATTGCCTTATGGCAAAATCTTCTTCTAGCAATGCTAATGATAATGATAATAATGATGAAAAGATGATGAGGAAAATAATGATGCTCTCCTTCATGATAAAGGTTTAATGATTCTTAAGTCTCTTTCAAAGAATAAAATTGCTTGTGATAACCTCTATGAAATCATGAGCGCCCTTGTTGAGCGCGGGGAAACTATTGAGGCTTTGGAAGCAAGCCTTGAAGAAAAGGGTAAGATTGAAAGAGATGATGCTATGGAGAAGGCATTGTTAGAAGATGTTCTTGAGGAAGACCATGAGACTCATGCTTCTCTAGAGGAGAAACTAGAATCTATCGAGGAGTCTCATAATGAAATTATTGCTAAAATTATTAAAGAACATGACCATGCTCATGCTAAATATAAAGTCACGAAAAAGGAAAATGCTAGATTAAATGATGAGCTTTCTAAATTTTATTCTTCTATTCCTAATGAAAATGATGCTTGTGCTACTAACTCCACTTCTTGTGAAGCATCTAGTTTGAAGGAGAATGTTGAGCTAAGGGCTCAACTTGAGTCGCTAACTAGCAAGTATAGGAAGTTGGAAGAAAGTCATGAAAAGCTTTCTAGCTCTAATGATGATCTTTTAGCATCCTATGCTTGTCTAAAGTTAGCTCATGAGGCCCTCACTACCAAGGTAACATCTTGTGAGCCTCATGTGGATGATAGCACAACCTTAACCAAAAATGCCATTTTTCCATGTGCTAGTCCTAGTAGTTCATCCACTAAAAATGTTGGTATATCATGTGATGAATTACTTTCTTTGCCTTGTTGCTCTAACAATGATGCATCTATCTCCTCTAGCTCTTGTGTTATCACTAACCATGTAGAGAAAAGAGGAGAGCTCAAGGCCCAAGCCACTTCTATGAAGAAAGGCTTGGAAAAGCATCATGAAGGGAAGCGTGCACTTGACAACATGTTGAGTGTGCAACAATCCCCCAATGACAAGAGTGGACTTGGATTCAACTCCAACAACAAGAACAAGTCCAAGGTTGAGAAGAAGAAGAAGGGCCAAGTTCAAATCAAGAATCCGGCCAAGATCACTTGCTTCAAGTGCAAGCTAGAAGGGCACCATGTTCGTGATTGCCCAATGAAGAAGAAGAAGCCTCTTAGTGAGAAGCAACTAGGGAAGCGGCCTCTTGTTCAATCTCGTGCTCAACCACGAGTTGAACAAAGGCCACCTCCTAAGAAGACTCAAGTTATTGCTCCTCGAGTTGAGGAGCCTATTAAGAAGAAGAAGAGTCGGTGTTGCTACCTTTGCCGTGGCAAAGGTCATTTTGCTTCTTCATGCACTAACGGTACCTCATCCAACCCTATCATAATTGATGATGTTTATTCTCTTGGAAAGGATAGAGTTGGCAATGTGTTTGCCAAATTTATGGGAGCTCAAAGTGGTGTCAAGAAAAGCACCATTTGGGTTCCCAAGCCTATTGTGACTAACCTCTTAGGACCCAACTTGGTTGGGGACCAACAAGCTTCAACTTGATCAATAGGTGTTAGTGGAGGACATTGGTGACTTGGCTATTTTTGAAGAATTAAGGGATCTTCATGGTTTTATTTCTCAAGCCAAGTCAATTGGAGGATCACATATCTATCTCATATCCAATGCTCCCTCCTTGCGGTAACATGTATTTAATTCATATACACATTGAAAGTTGCTTGCTCCCTTGCATGTGTTAGTTTTGTTCCTAGCATGTGCGTGTATGTGATAGGCTACCTTCCTACTTGTCTTGTTACTCAAGGTTATGTAAGATAGTTGTGTATCATGTATGTGTAACTTTGTGTTGAGCTTTATTGAATCTTGTGTGGATTTCATTTGGCTCGTTGAGATATTAATGGACTATCCCATTTTGGGGGAGTGATGTGCTTTGTGCACCTCACAAACCTAAAAATGTGTGTACATGAGGCACACCACCTAGTATTGATATTTCAATATTATCTAGCTACTATGTGGTGTCATATTCATGAGAAATTCAAATTCTATAATGTCCTTTAATTTCTCTAGTTGGTTTTATTTGCCTCTTGTTTAAAAATAAAATGAATTATCACATTATGGGGGGAGTAATAAGCTATGTGCATATTACAATCCCATAAAAATGTGAACATTTGAGGTTTGCCACTTAGAGTTGATATTTTAAATTATCTTATTCCTATGTGGCATGTTTGCTCGAACAAGTTCCAAATTTTCTTGTTGTTATCTTTTGGCTCTTGTTTGCGTGAGTGTGCTTGGGGTGGTTTTTCTCTAATATCCATTTCCATATATTGGTTGAGAAACCGTTTGTTTCATCTTATTTTAACCATGGCTTGGCCGGTTGGTTCGAATAGTTGAAACTACCAACAAACCTTTTTTTTCGAAATAAAACGCCATATTTCTCTTTTCTTACGTCTTAATTCTTATCTCTTGCCATATGCTTATTTGTTGTGAAGTTGGTCTTGAACATCATTCCTATATACCACTGAGAAATATCTCCATATACTCCTTGTCCATGACAAGTGATTCTAGTAATTGTGGTGGATTTTGTAGACCATCTTTATATTGGCTCTTGCGTTAAATTGCCTTATTTATTGCCCTCTTTGCCTCTTGCAAGGATCCTATCTTTCAATCGGTAGTGTTTAGTGTTTTAGATAAAATATGGAGAGTAATGATCCCTTGTGTGTGCATTTTGTATTCAAATGCAAATATCTAAGATAATGCATCAATCTTGGGGGAGCATTCCTTTTTATTTAGAACACTATCCTATCTATCAATTTTTGATCCTTTCAATTGGCATTTGATTCTCTATCTTATGTGTTGGTACCTTCAATTGGTATTAATTGGAATTTAATATCTCCTCCATAGATATTTGTTCCAATTGATATTTATTGTGAGAGTCTTGATACCTTTTTGCCTTATTTTCCTTTACTTGATTTCGGTCAAGTATCACCCTCCTCTTGGTATCTTTTCTCCTAGTTGATATTTTTTTGTTTTAATTGGTATCTTATTTTCAATTGGTGTCTTATCGATCATTTGTTGTGTTGATTTTATTCCTTTTGATATCACACTTCATGTGTTGATGTGTTTTGGAATCAATCATATGTTGGTTTGATTTTTCCTCAATCATGTGTTGATTTGGATTTTGATATAATTTGGACAACCTTTTGTGTCACACTTTGGTGTGCTCTCTTCTTGGTTTACTTGGTGTTTTTGTCCAAATTATATCTCGCTTGGTTCTCGTAAGCCTATGCATGCATATTTACCAGTATATATATATATATATTATGGCATGCTAGTCTTTCTTGATCCAATATATAGGGGATACTCCACCGAATCCTAAATCGGCTAAGATGTGCATGAAATTCAATTTCATATCTATATGCACATATTTATGTGGAGTATGTCCTATATATTGTAGTTTATCTAACTACTATGGGACCCAATGAGTTTGGGAACCATTTTGTACTCTAATTGTGTTTTAGGTACAATGGAGATGCATTGGATGCTTGCCTCATTCATAAGGAAGGTGTTCTCACCGTGTGATTGTCGGAGTCAAGCTTTGATGACAAACCAACTCTCATCATCTTCATCGTCAATGCATCTCGGTAACAAGTATCTATCCCATGCATACTTTTCTAGTATCCAACCTTGTGTAGGTTGCCTCTTGGCATGAAACCTCTTATATGCAATTGTTGTGGTTTTGTCCTTTTCCTTCACTTCATATATCTTTGTGATATGTGTGTTGAATTTGCAAAAACCTTTTCTTCAATTGATATTATTTTCTTGTGATACTTGTTGCCTAACTCAAAGCATCTCCACTATCTCTTGTTCCCTTAGTGATATGTGTGATGCATTTGATATATTTGAAGTTCATTCATATACGATGAGATAAATTTGAGCTATGTGCTATGCTTTTAAGCAACAATCTCGTTTGTATATTTATGACTTCTCCGTGGATACCTTGTTCTCTTTTTCCCGAACCATTTCGTATGTATATGTTTCTTTGCGGATGTATATCTTCAATGGTTTGTCCAATTAGAAACCTATTTCTTTTTGAGCCACCTTGTGTTTCATCTATAATTCTTTGGTGGCTCCAAATTTGTCTCATGAGTGCTTGTCTTATTGTTTATTGGTATCTTTGCACACTCATGTATTTCTTGAAGATCTTTGACTTCATGCCTACCATGGTGAGCATGTTGAATTTTATTGGCTAAATGATCTCACTAGCTTTTGGCATTTTCAATTGGTTTTAGTTTCCAATTGGTATCCCTAAGCTTGTGAACATACCTTTTAAAAGATCTTTTATCTCGGTTGGGGCTATCTTGTGATGAATTTTTGAAAGTTGGTATCTCCTTATGGCTCAACCACATCTTTGGTGCAAGTGCTATGATTTACTTTTGCATTATGCACTCTTGCACTTGTTGAGTTTTCTCGATGATTTTGGGGGAGCAAGGATGCCATATTTGTATACTCCTCAATAGTGCATGAACATTGGGGAGCTTCTCCATTTTCATTTAGAACTCTCGCTTTGGATCTTCTCGATTGCTTTTCTCCTTTGTGGAGATGTTTAAAATGATTTCATCTTTTTGCAATCTTTGGATCCTCAATATAGTTTGATTTCCTCTAATTATTCGTTAAAAGGGATTGTCATCACCTTTATGGAGGAACTCACATTATATTGGCTCTTTAAATTTTTCTTCCCATTTCGGCAATCGATGCCAATGGGGGAGAAGTTTAGAGGGTTTAAGGGAATTTGGGTTTTATGCTTTTGTTGCATTTGCCTCACATAAGCTTGCATCCTTGCTCGTTTGTCTTGTGAGGATGCTTTATTCTTTATATAAACCCTCTTAATAAGGGATTGTCATCAATTACCAAAATGGGGGAGATTGAAAGTGCATGGTTGCCCCCATGCATGGTTTTGGTAATTAATGACAATCTCTATGGACTAATGTTTGCATTGAGCTATGTTTATAGGTGTGTCCATTTGAGTTGCTTGATCTCCATTTGTTGGAGTCAAGGATAAGGGAAGAAAAGTTGTGTTGATCAAGGCTAAGTGCGTGTTGATCAACACTCAAGTCCAAGTGAAGATATGCCGACGAGTGCTTTCCCCATCTTGGTGTTTGGGGGAGCGTCATGTGAATCTTCACCAAGCAAAGCGCAATGAAGAAAGGTGGTGCGTCTTGAGGAGTTGAAGATCGTCTTCATCGACCTCAAGTGGTTTAAGCGCAAGGCAAAGGTATGATCTTGATAGGGTTTCTATTTTACCGGTCTCATTTTGTTTAGTGAGAGACCGGGTTATGGGATAGATAACCGTACTATCAAGAGGGGCTCTCGACCGAATATCATGATCATATCATCGTAGAGAGCACAAACCTTTGCATCCATTCTATCATCTTTATTGGTTCTTATTTGTCTCTTATCGTGGTGTGGTCTTGGTGCTTGTCGTGCTTGTCATGACAAAGCCAAGTTCACCGAAAACGGTTTTCATATGCGTCTTCTATTGCGGTTTCGGTATTGGAGATTTTGCCGGTTCATCCGTGCGGAAGATTTATCTCTTCCATTTCTTTGCAAAATCTCCATTGCTTGTTTGCCTTTTTTTTAAGGGTTGCTTTTGTCGTCCTCTCTCCAACAAAATTGGTTTTACTTCATTCGGACTTCAATTGCAAAAGTTTCGGCTTTTCCGGTTTTCAAAACGGAGGTGTAAAATTTTCCGACTATGATGTTTCTCTGCATAATCTTGTTGTGCTCGTTGTGACGATTCCAACGAGTCCAAGATTATCGAAAACGGAGTTCGTGGGTGAAAGTTATCGCGGTTTCAGTTTCCGGGTGTTCTGTTGTTTTTCCAGTTTCCGGTACTACCGGTCCCTCTGGCGGAACTACCGCTGGAATGTTCCGGACCAACTTCCGAAGGCCACTTCCGCTTATGAATTTTCGGTTCTGTTTCCAAGCGGAAGTGGCACCGGAACTTGTTCCGGTACTACCGCTTTACCGGAAGTACCGTTCCTTTTTCCGGAAGTTCCGGTTCCTTGTACCGGGCCTTGTTCCGGGACCTCTTCCTCCTAAGTTTTTCAGTTTGCTGTTTTTTCAGTGACCGGAAGTACCGGCCACCCGAGCGGTACTACCGCCGGCCACTTCCGGATACCACTTCCGCTTATGAAAAGTCATTTCTGTTTCGAGCGGAAGTGACACCGAAAGTAACCCCGGAAGTACCGGTAAACCGGTACTACCGGTGCTCACTGTGGAAGTACCACCCCAGCGGGTTTCGCAGAGTATCGTTGGTGCGCTGATTTCTGTAGGGCGGTAGTACCGCCCTTTGGGCCAGTACTACCGGTCCTACGGGAATCTGTGCCCCAACGGCCAGTTTTTCTGGGCTACCTACTTAAGGAGGTTTTCTTCCCCAACGTGTTTTTTAACCCTTTTTAACATCTTGAGCTCACTTGCTTTCCTCTCTCCTCCATTGTTGCTAACCTTGTGAGCTTGATTCCTCTCAATCCCTCCAATGATTCTTGCCCAAACTTAGGGATTCAAGAGAGGAGATCTAGATCTACCATTCCACCAATCAAAATCTCCTCTAAGTGAGGGGAACCTAGTGGATCTAGCTTTTGGGGGTTGCTTTGTGTTCATCCCTTTGTTCTTCCTCTCTTATTGCCCCCAAAGCATTTGTTGCTTGGTTGGAATTTGAGAGTGAAAGATTTGACCACTTAGTGTGTTCTTGCCTCTTGCATTTGTTACATCGGGTTGCTCTCCCTACGGTGATACGTGAAGATCGAAGTTGAGAAGCTTGTTACTCTTGGGTGCATTGTGTCCCCAAGAGCTTGTGCCTCTTGGGTGCATTGTGTACCCTAGACGGTGGTGGTGCCGTGAAGACTTCGACTTGTGAAGCTTCGGCAAGTTTTGGGAGCCCCCAATTGGGTTGTGGGTGTGTGCCCCAAAAGTTGTAAGGGCTCTGGAATCCGCCCCGAAGGATTCCAATAGTGGAAGGTGAACCAAACCTTTGGGTGAGGTTCATCGGAGAATAGGGTGAGGCCTTTGTGGCATCTTGAGTAGGCCTCTTGTGGCGAGCTCACACCCCTCCAACGAGACGTACTCCCTTAACAAGGAGGAACTCGGGAATACATCCTCATCTCTGCGTACCTCGGTTATCTCTATACCTGAGCTTTTACTTATGCACTTTACATTGTGATAGCCTTCGTGCTTGAAGTTTATATCTTGCTATCACCTTGTTGCTTGCCTTGCTTAGCATAAGTTGTTGCGATCCAGCCTTTTCTTCGCTTCGGTAGTTAATCACCTAAAATCGTGCACATAGGTAACCCTAGTAATTTAGGTTGTTGGCTTGTTAATTTAAACACCTAGTTTTATTCCGCAATTATCAAGCCCCTAAATAGAAAAGGTGTTAATCGCCTATTCACCCCCCCTCTCTAGGCGACATCTTGGGCATACCTTGTTCTTTCACATGGTCCGGGAGTTTTTGCCAAGTAATTACATTTACCGAGATGAACTAGGAGTTCCGATTACCAACCGCTAACCGTGGTATTTTGACATATAAAACAAATCCTTGCAAATGTCTCCATTGATGTGATGTTGCCGGAAATGTCCTAATAATCATTAACCCTATAATTATACCTTTTGTCCTCCGACATTTTAAACACAACAAATATGACATCCTCGCATTTGCGAGGGCCACCTTGCTAGTTGTATTAAAAAACATTGCCTATATGATTTTGCAGCCTATTACAAAATGGTATCAAGTGAACTAGAATTACATGAAGTAACGGAAGGGAAGACAAAATGAAAACACAATACATACCAACACACACATCAAAGATGAGAACACAAGGGGGTCACTCGGATAAACCTCACCTCGATAGAGAGGGGATAAACATGCCACATGAGCTTTTTATACATAAACTACTCTACTGAACCCATGACTTTTGCATATATAAATTCAAATAAATAGAATACGTAGAGAACCAGAAGTTCAGCAAAAAAATATGAAGCGTTTTTACACAACGAGAGTAGAACTAGATGGCCCTTCTTTATAAGAGCATAGCTTACTCCCTAGTACATATGAGCCTTGACATGAAGATGTCTCAAATATATCAATAGTCTAACATATTTACCCCCTTAAACTAGATATAAACAACGCTAACTTAGCCGGACATAGAGCCCATCACAGATTTAATGTCATTGGCGATATTCTTGGCATCCGCGGCAATACCAGCCAAGCCTCTCCTCGCCAACCCAGCACAGTAGAGCCTATTTTCACCTTTCCAATGATTTGGATATTCTTTGATCGGCAATCCATTGTCATTTAACATGCTCTCACAATTCTGCACTCATAAATAACATATAACTTGGTTAGCATATCTAACAAGTGTGTCTTAAACAAGAATCTGACTTAGGCAACAAAAAACAATTGTTAGTACCTTGAGCCACAATTTTGCCGTGCTCTTGTATCCAGTTGCAAACACGATTGCGTCAAATGAGATTTCGTCCCCACTTTGAAATTTTACTATATTGCTCATGATCTTACTAATGCTTCCTTGAACCTATAATATGTAAATAAAATGTTAATAAACCAACATAGTAAAATAATATGTGATATGTATATAAGATTTATATCATATCCGAGCATATATATACTTACTTGGATGATGCCTTTTTTAATTAACCCAAGAGTGCCAACATCAATCACAGCGGATCGGCCAGTTTTTGACTTGAGTATCATTGGGCCCATTTTTTGCATTGTAATGCCATGCCTTGATAGGTCTCCAAATATGAATTTTGCTACCGTAACAAGGAGGTTATCCACTAGATACAGTGGAAGATGGTGGGCTACGGTCATACCGAACCGCATTAGTTCTTTTGTCATTACATGAATCTGTAGCCACAAATGCAAGATAAAGAAAATATCATTCTCATGGTAATAATACTAAGAACTTGTATCCGTATTACCAAATAAATTTATATAATGAACATACCGGGCTTCGTATAACAATTGAAGTTTTGGCACCATGGGTCGCAAGGTCGTAAGCAATTTCCATCCCAGAGTTGCCAGATCCGATGACCAACACACTCTTACCGGAGAAACTCTTGCCTGACTTGTACCTTGATGAGTGGATGGCCTCACCTGGATAACTGTGCAGTCCAGGGATCACTGGAATATTCTCTGCACTATTCTCGCCACTTGCCACAACAAGGAACTTTGCAATGAAGTTAACTGTTGTACACTTTACCATGTCACGGGCCATGGTATACCAACACTTCTTATCATTGTCATATGTGGATGACTCCACACTAGTGAGATACTTGGGTTGAATATTGAAATGCATCATATAGTCATCCAAGTATTTGACAAACTGGGCTTTTGGTATGTATGTTGGTGCATCTGCTGGGTATGACATGTGCGGTAACTCACAGAACTCCTTTGCAAGATGCAACTTCAAGCGATCGTATGCGCGATTGCGCCAAAGTGACGCACTGCAATCCTCACGCTCGATGATGACATAGGGAATAGAGAATTGGGCAAGGCACGCTGCCGTCGCGAGGCCTGCTGGACCAGCACCAACAATTAGCACGGCGACATTCTCCATTGCAAAGACAAGATTTGGCAAAGTTGTGGGATTGGAGTGCGTGGTAGGCTAGGAGACTTGGAACAAGTGGCGGTGTTTATTCGACGAGTGCTGGCTGGATGAATCTTTGGATGAGTTTGTCGCATATATATGAGTCATATATATGCTTGTAGATCTCATGTATCAATTCTGTTTTGTTTTTTATTCCATAATAGGGGGTGTAGAAAAAAGGTAATGACCAATTATCTCATATAACCTACTCTATCCAGATCCTCTATTAATTGCAATGTTATAAATGCCATTCTTTCTGTATGTTCTGATACAGAATAGGTAGGAAATGCACTCTCAGTCGTTTACATCCTTATGGAAATTTACTATATTTATTTGTGTATGTTTACCGTACAATTGATTAGTGTTTCTTCCCTTATCTATCGTCATCAATGAAAATTATAATAAGAAAAATATATGTACATAGTATATATTATTCAAAAGTTTATTACCTAAACTGCACTTGGTAGGATAAGGATGAATCAATGTTTCACAACATTTTGACTCAAAAGAAAGTTCCCCAACATGCACTTATAGACATA
This sequence comes from Puccinellia tenuiflora, assembly GCA_012064385.1. Taxonomy (NCBI): domain Eukaryota; kingdom Viridiplantae; phylum Streptophyta; class Magnoliopsida; order Poales; family Poaceae; genus Puccinellia; species Puccinellia tenuiflora. The sequence goes on from QRDG01001018.1 coordinate 603,706, forward strand.
ATATTTTTTGGTTACAGGACTAAGTCATAGCGGTAGTAATCCGAGGGAAACGTATTTGTCCCCCACAGTCGTTCGGGGCAGTGATACGTGCATTTTATATCATCATTTTTATATCCTATATTATCATATTGGTATGTTATTTGCATTGTTATATCGATGTTTTGCATGTTTTAGATGATTTATGGGACTTTCATACAAAGTCCCTATTTTTGGCATTTAACATCTGGGAGGCAGAATACCCCCTTTTCTTGTTTTTATTGTTTCAGGAGTTTCGCGGACTCAAATAATTAAAGGAAAAATACCACGCCAGTTTTATCAGGAGAAGGGTGGAGGAAAGAAGACCGAAGACAGGAGGGCCATGAGGGCCAAATGGGGTGGGCCCACGCGGCCCATGTACCTGGCCGCGTGGGACCCACCAAGTAGGCCCTCGAGCACCTCCTCGCGTGGGGCTTTTTCCCAACACCTTCGTCTTCGCCGAAAAGGGACGCCCTAATTTTCCCCGAATTATCTGAGGCCGTGGCGGCGGCGGAGCTCCTGATTCTCTCCGAAGGGGGTCAGATCCTGCTGCTTCGGAGCTCCGGAGAGGGGGGAAATCGCCGCCATCATCATCACCTCTCCTCCTTGGCGTGGGAGGAGGCCTCTACATCACCGTCATCACCATCACCAGCACCATCTCCATCACCATCTCCGTGATCCACTCCGTTCCCCTCATAGTTTGAGAGTTGCTATACCCTAGATCATTGGCTAGTGCTCCTATTCATGTTTGTGATTGGGTACTTGTCATTATTTGGTGGTGAAGTATTTATTTCAGATTGTGTTGTACCCTTTATGCCACTGATTATGATCATGTTTGCACGTTGTGAGTAGTTCCCATAAGTTTCTGAGGGCATAGGATGAATTGGCAATGATTTATATATAACATGTGTTGGTATTTTGTCAAGAGTTTATCTTTTATGTGATTCTATAATGGTGTTGTGCGAACATCGACTGCACAACACTTCACCTTTAAAGGGCTCATAGGAGAACAACGTAGTGTAATGAATTGAGGAAGACTTGGGAGGACAACTAAGCCCAAGACAGAGTCATGCAGTTATATTATGTGGGTAGTAGTGTCGGGGACCTTAGAGTGTAATGCTATGGTGGGAATTTATGTCTTAATAATTCTTGTGCAAGTCATTAAATTGGCCACATGATCCATCATAAGGGGTTGTAGTTTAATTATTTAGCTATGCCTAGTTATGGCTCCGCCCTGATACGTCTCCGACGTATCTATAATTTCTTATGATCCATGCTTGTTTTCATACCATTTGCTACATGTTTTGTTTACATCTTATAGCATTTTTATGCATTTTTGGAACTAACATATTAACAAGATGCCCCAGTGCCAGTTCCTGTTTTCTGCTGTTTTTCCGTTTCAGAAAAGTACTTAAGGAAATATTCTCGGAATCGGACGGGACAAAAACCCAGGATCTTATAATTTCGTCACGCACACGGAGTCCAAAGGGGAGCCGAAGACGCACCAGAGGGCGACCACACCCTAGGGTGGCGCGGCCCACCTGTCTGCCGCGCCACCAGGTGGTGTGGCCCCCTCGGGCCTCCACCGACGCCGCCCTTTCGCCTATATAATCCCCCGACGAGAAAACCCTGAGTACCCGATCAAAATTCTAGAAAAACATCCGTCGCCGCCGCCGTCGTCAACCCTAGTTGGGAGGGTTCTGAAGCTCTCCCCGGCACCCTGCCGGAGAGGGGAATCATCGCCGGAGGGCTCTACACCACCATGCCCGCCTCCGGACAGATGTGTGAGTAGTTCATCCTTGGACTACGGGTCCATGCAGTAGCTAGATGGTAGTCTTCTCCTCTTGTGCTATCATGTTTAGATCTTGTGAGCTGCCTATCATGATCATGATCATCTTATTGTAATGCTACATGTTGTGTTTGCTGGGATCCGATGAATAGAGAAGTACCTTGTGATGTTGATTATTGATATTATCATGTCTATGTTATTTGTGATCTTGCATGCTTTCCGGTACTTGTAATTGCCTTGATCAAGTAGTTGCTTGTATCTCCAAGAGGGAGTATTTATGCTAGATAGTGGGTTCGGTCCCTGTGTGCCTTGGCTTGAGTGACAGAAACATATAAGGACGGGGGAGTGCCGTTGCTACTAGGGAGTAAACTTTATGCACAGTTCTTCATGCAATTGTCTGTTGCTTGCAACTTAATACTGGAGAGATTTTACGGTATGTTATCTCAAAGGTGGACTATTTAGGCATAGGTGTATGCTTGGAACAGCTATCTATGTATTTTGTCGTAATGCCCAAAGCATCTCATATAGACATCATCATCCTCTGTATTATGCAATGTTCATGCATTGTCATGCATTCTCTATTCTGTCAATTGCCCAACTGTAATTCGTTACCCAGCATATGTAGTATTTTATTTATGGAGAAGACACCACTAGTGAACTGTGGACCCCGGTCTATTCTTTTACATCTGCAATTAAATCAACTGCTCTACTGCTTTCATTTACTGCAAACAAGCTTCCTTCCACACATACATTTAATCCTTTGTATTCAGCAAGGCCGGTGAGATTGACAACCTCACTGCTTCGTTGGGGCAAAGTAGTTTGATTGTGTTCTGCAGGTTCCACTGTCTCCCCTGCAACAGCTCTTTTTCTGGCGCCATTGTAGTTGTGGACAACCTTCTGAAGCATTTCTCACTCCAGTGGTTCGATAACCTTGGTTTCTAACTGAGGGAAAACTTGCTGCTGTGCTCCTCAAACCTTCCTCTTGGGGTGCCCAACGAAGCGTGATTGATTAACACCTCTCGCGCTATCACGCCCCAAGAAGATTAAAACTTGACAAGATATGCAACGTGTTGTTTAATAAATCTCTATGCCTAGTGATATCCATGCCGCCCTCGGGAACGTTTTCCACATATAAGACACACATCACTTGAGCTTGTCCTCTATCCACATAGAGGATTGGGCTTTCTCTCTCTTTGAGAGCTTTCTACTTGCTACTATTTATTTTAAGCATTTTTATTCTTTTGCATTTATACAACCAAAAATCCCTAAAAAACTTGCATCTTTTATTGTTTTATTTATCATTCTTTCTAACCAATACCTTCAGCTCCTCGTGGGTTCGACAACCTTTTCTCATTGAAAGGTACTACAATTGATCTCCTGCACTTGGGAGTCATCAGGCAGCGGTAGGCCATTCCGCCCAATAGGAAGAGCCACACAAGAAGGCAACAAACCCATCAAGACACAAGCACAACAACAACCGGAAGGAACATGGCATGACAACGATAGACACATATCAAAAAGAAGAGCACCGCAGGCGAAATCGAAAGGCCCGCTCAGTCGAGTCCAAACCGCGACATTGTGTCGTCGACATAGTTGAAAGACAATGCATATCCGAGACCACAGAACGCCGCAACACCACTTGTGTCGGTGGTGCAGTCAAAAGGATATGTGCTACTGAGATGATGTCACAACACCCGTGTGCCCAGCGTAGTAGACGAAGGCTAGATGACCGATCCCACCTGGATCAAGTGTGCCTGAAGGGTGGGCTAGACGAGAGCACGCCAGATGCCACCCAAGCCAGACATGACACAAAGCTCTGACATGGATTAGGTGCTTAAAGCGGGCAACCGACAAGGTGACACCACCCGCACCACAACTACCACGGCTCACCCCGCATCAGGAACGCACCGCTACCATGGCCGCCATCAACAGAACCATGGATCTCACCAGTACACAGACGAAACAGCTAGTGCCCACCGCCGCTGAAATCAAGACAGAGGGTCTCAACACTCCGCCACGAAAACACCCTACGTGTCTAGACACGTCACCAACATGCCCGCTATCTATGAAACCATGGAATCCACCAGCCCCAGCGGCAACATCCGTTGTAGGCCGATGGCTGAGCAAAGAGGTGGGTGTGCCTGTCGTGGGGTCACTCTTCGACTACCCCACGGTGGTGACACCTGGGTCACGCCAAGAACATCTGCCTTATGACGAGGGCCCAAGGGAGGCCCAAGGAGGACGACGTGCGGCCCAAGATAGTCGACGTTAGGTCATCAGCCTCGATCGTCTTGTAAGTGCCATCGGCACCGTTCACCCGAGACCTAGCTTACCATATAAAGGCTAGGAGGGTCCCTCGTCTAGGGTAAGGCATACGCTCACGCTCATAGCCGCCATCTCAAACCCTAGCGAGATTGCCATCTCGCCATTGTAGCCACACTCAACATCAATACCAGACAAGCAGGAAGTAGGGTTTTATCCTCCGGGAGCCTGAACCTGGGTAAACGCCTCGCCTGTTAGCCGTCGTGATCACCAGCGCTCATCTCTCTCCCCCTCAATCAACCCGGGGTACTCGACCCAGGGATTTGCCGAGTCTTAGCCTCGTCAATTGGCGCCGTCTGTGGGAAAGAACGAGCGCTGGAAGCATGGTCGCACCGGCCCCATCAACCTTGAAGATCGACGCCTGCACTAGGGAGCCAATCTGCTTCGGCTCCCTCGAGTACGTCAGCCACCCGCCGGCTCATCGCTCGGTGTACGCTGAACTGCGTGAAGGTATGTGGATCACCTTTGATACCATGCACTACCTCATAAACAGCTGCGGAACACTCCGATCTACGGCGGCCTCGCTACGCGCGGTGGTGACACCCGCATCTGCCTCGACTACGTCAACCACGCTTTCACCCACCGTGGAGATCGCATCTTCGACTCCGAGCACGGCTCGGACGAAGGAAGCAGCAGTGGAAGCATCAGCCCCACTTATCAGATTTACCCCGCACAAGTCTACATGACCGGCCCGGTGCGGGCCAACGGCGACGAACCCGCATATCCACTGGAGGTGGTCATGCCGGACCAGGCGACGCGACTCACCATCACCCGCGACATGGCAATCAGAGCCCTGAAGCACGTTGAGGAGGGCACGTACCCCCCACCAGACGCACCCCGAGAGGACCTTATGGCGGTCCAGTACCTGTTGTGGAAGGAAGGCGAACGACTCCGCGCAGAGAAGGCCGAGCTACTCCAACGCAAGGAGGAAGACGACGCGTCGAGTGCCAGGAGGGCCGCTTATTCATTCATGGCTGCCTCGACAGAGGTCTCGCAAGGAGTGAGACGCCACAGGGCCCGCGTGCCTCAGATGACAGAGGCCGAACGCGCCGGAATCACCCGCAACCTCGAATCGTCATACATGACTGAAGACGCGGACGGGATACCCGTCCCCAAAACACCCGGAGCTGCCCTCATGGCAGTCGAAACATACCTGCGACTGACGCAGCCGCCTGAGGGTGACGCCCGTGCTCTCCTCCACAAGCAACAGATCATGTCTATCAAGGCAGTTGAAGAAGCTCTGGCGAACAAGGCGCCAACAGAAAAGGCGCAAGAAAATCGGGGTCGCCGCGACCGCGAACCCGCAGCACTCGCAGGCCCAGCTCCAAGACAACTGCGACAGCCGCAGCCAGGCGAAGACCTCCGCAACGTCATCACACAGAGGACGGTAGACCGCAGCCGCACCCAGTGGACGGTCAGCACACCCAATGCTGACGACCGCGACGATAGCGACTTCGAGCCACGCGGCGCCGCATGCTTCAGCTTCAACATCCGCGACACAAGAATGCCCAAGGGCTTCAAGCTCACGGCAGAAGCGGTCAAGTACGACAGAAAGCAGGACCCGAGAGACTGGCTGGCGGACTACCTCATAGCCTGCAGTTGCCAGGGCGGTACTTCGACTACAGCCATGCAATACATCCAGCTGATGCTCACAGGATTTGCACGCGGGTGGCTCAACACTCAACCCAAGGACGCCTTCAATACGTGGGACGAGTTCGCGGATGCCTTCGTTAAGAGCTTCCTAGGGACGTACTCAAGGCCGACAACTTTCGTCGAGCTCCAAGTATGCAAGCAAGGACGAGACGAGCCGCTCTGGTCATACATCCAGCGATGGACCCTGCTCCGCAACACCATGGAAGCCACCTCGGAAGACCGAGTGATGGATGCCTTCATGCACGGCGTCTACCGCCGCGACCTCCGCGAGGAATTTGGTAGGCTCCGGCCGAGAAACATGATTGAGCTCATGAAGATAGCCAACCAGTGGGCAGACGGAGAGGACTCGGTCCATGATACTTCACGTTACTCCCCAAGAGACGAGGCCGGACCAAGCAACTGGCGGGAAGGACGCCAGAAGAAGAAGCCGCGTTACCACGGCAATGACTCAATAGAGTTAGTAGCAGCGGGATTCGAAACCCCCCGCGAGGATGAAGCATGCGACAGCAGTCGCCAGTACAGTCAAAGGCAATACAGTCGAAGCGGCGACGACCAGAGTCGCCAATACAGCCAAGGGCATTTCAACCGAAGCGGTGGCAGCACCTACCGTGGCGACGGGAGCCGCAAACGAGAGTGGCAGAGGCGCACGCTGACTTCGGAGGAAGAGCTGGAGCAACCCTGCAAGCACCATATGTTCAGGAACCCAGAAACGGGCAAGTGGGGATCCCGCCACCTGTTGAATGACTGCAAAAAGGCACGCAGGATATACCAGGCAATGCAGAAGATAGTCGCTCAGCAAGCCACGCAGTTGACTCTCCAGGCAGCACCCGTAGCGCAGCCAGTCGCGCAGCTGGCTCTTCAAGCAGCACCCGCACCCACACCTGTAGTCGCTAATCCAGCACAAGCAGCGGGAGCTTTCCATCAGCAGCAGCAGCCGCAGCAAGAGGCCCCTAACGCATATCCAGCGGCACGCAGACAGCTCAACATGATACAGAAGGGGCGCCCTTCAAACAGGACCCAGAAGATCATCACTCGCCAAGTCTACCAGGCTGTCACCTGTCCACTTGCAGTACCCGAATACCTGAGAGGGTCAGAGACACCGATCACGTTCTCCAGAGCAGATCATCCGCCTGCGGTACCACGACCCGGGCACGCCGCTCTGGTAGTCGAAGCTCTGATCGGGGATTACACCTTGAAAAAGGTGTTCATGGACGGGGGCAGCGGCATCAACATTATCTTCGCCGACACCCTCAGAAGGATGAACAGGCCAACAACAAACTTGAAAACATCAGAGACCACCTTCCATGGCATAGTACCAGGGCAAGTAGTCACGCCCATGGGAACAATCACACTCGACGTCATCTTCGGCACACCCGACAACTTCCAGAGGGAGGCGATCGACTTCGAGGTAGTCGACTGGAAGTCGCAGTACCATGCGATACTCGGGCGCCCAACCTTTGCCAGATTCATGGTGATACCTCACTACGCCTACCTTATGCTCAAGATGCCTGGACCCAAGGGCGTCATCACGGTGCATGGCGACTTCGACCGCTCCAACAGCTGCGACCGCGAATTCAGCAAGATCTCTGAGTTCTTCGGAATGGAGGAGCACCTTGCGATGATGACAGTCGACAACGACAAAACCATCTTCCCGCCACGCAAGAAGCCAGCCAAGGACTCCGCCTTCAACACGACCGACGACACAAGAACCCATCAAGTCCACCCGACGGACGCCAGTAATACAGTTAAGGTGTCGACAAGCCTGCCCATCGCATAGGAAGGCGCGCTCGTCGAGTTTCTACGTGAGAACTGGGAGATCTTCGCCTAGCAACCTTCTGACATGCCAGGCATACCCAGAGAACTCGTCGAGCACTCCTTACGCGTCCACAAGGACGCCAGACCCGTCAAGCAGACCATGCGATGCTTTTCGGGTCCCAAACGAAACGCCATCAGCAAGGAGATCGACCGGCTGCTCCACGCCGGATTCATCCGAGAGATCAAGGACTCAGACTGGGTAGCGAACCCGGTCCTGGTGGAGAAGAAGAAGACGAAGAAACTCCGCATGTGCGTCGACTTCACCGCCATTAACAAGTGCTGCCCCAAGGACCACTTTCTTCTCCCGCGGATAGACCAGATCATCGACTCGACTGCAGGCTGCGCGCACCTATCCTTCCTGGACGCCTACTCCGGGTACCAGCAATTCAGGATGAAAGTCGAAGATGAAGAGAAGACTGCATTTATCACACCCCATGGTGTGTTCTGCTACCAAATGATGCCCTTCGGGTTGAAGAACGCTGGAGCCACATACCAGCGCACGATGCAAGCCTGCCTGAAGGAGCTAATAGGACAGATCATCCAAGTCTACGTCGACAACATAGTCATCACCACTCGGACAGAGGACAGTTTAATTGCTGACCTCCGCAAAGTCTTCGCCGCACTCAACGAGTATCAGATCAAGCTGAACCCGGACAAGTGTGTTTTCGGCGTGCCAGCCGGAGAACTGCTCGGGTACCTCGTCTCTGCAAGAGGAATTGAAGCCAACCCTGAGAAAGTGCAAAACATACTCGCAATGCCAGCACCGACCAAGCTTCATGAAGTGCAACGCCTAGCCGGTCGAGTCGCAGCTCTCAGCCGATTCATTAGTAAGTTGGGAGAAAAGGCCCTGCCTTTCTACCAACTGATGAAAAAGACGGATAAATTCGAGTGCACAGAGGAAGCGCAAGACGCATTCGACAAGGTCAAGAAAACCCTCACGACTCCTCCAGTACTGGTGGCGCCACTGGAGAACAAGCCACTGTACCTCTATGTGTCAGCCACGAACAGAGTGGTCAGCACGGTACTCGTAGTCAAACGAGAAGAAGAAGGGCACAGTCACCCTGTTCAGCGGCCCGTCTACTTCCTCAGCGAGGTGCTAACCTTGTCCAAGCAGCGGTACCCGCACTACCAGAAGCTAGCCTACGGAGTCTTCATGACATCAAGGAAGGTCGTCCACTACTTCTCCGAGCACTCCATCACGGTGGTAAGCTCGTCCGGGCTCTCCGACATCCTCACCAACCAAACCGCGACAGGGCGAGTCGCCAAGTGGGTTGTTGAGTTGGGACCCTGGGGGCTGAAGTATGCGCACCCGAAGGCAATCAAGGCCCAAGTTCTTCCAGAATTCACCACAGAGTGGATAGAGGCCCAGCTGCCAGACATACCCGACTTGTCCAACGCATGGACAATGTACTTTGACGGGTCCAAGAAGTTCAGATCAGCAGGGGCGGGAGTCGTCCTCATCTCACCCAAAGGCGACAAACTGAAGTACGTACTGCAGATGAACTTCCCAACACCCTCCAACAACGAGGCAGAGTACGAAGCCCTAATCCACGGCATGCGGATGGCCAAAAACTGCGTCGCCACTCACCTCATGATCTACGGAGACTCCTACCTTGTCGTGCAGCAAACCATGAAGCAATGTGACACCATCGCCGACAACATGATAGCCTACAGGGACCTATACAACCAGCTGGAAGGCACCTTCGACGGCTGCGAGCTGCGGCACATCGGCCGCGAGAGCAACGAGGAAGCCGACACCCTCGCTAACCTAGGCTCAGACAAAGCACCGGTGCCACCCGGAGTCTTCCTCGAGTGCATCACGCAATGCTCCATCAAGCTCCGGCCCGCGCCGGGATCCTCTACACCGACAACGAGCACCACCAACCCGCCCAGCACGGAGAAGGAACCCATGGAGGTAATGCTGGTCGAACCCACATGGACAAGCCCATACCTGGCCTACATACTGCATCAGAAGGTGCCAACGAACCCAGTCGAAGCCAAGCGCGTCAGCCGCCGCTCCAAGGGCTTCACCGTCATCAACGGGGAACTCTACAAGCGAAGCATCTCAGGAGTCCTCCAAAGGTGCATCGACCCAGTCGACGGTCAAGCCATCTTACTCGAGATCCACGCCGACATCTGTGGACACCACGCCAGCAGTCGAGCCTTGGTGGCCAAAGCCCTACGAGCAGGGTTCTACTGGCCCACTGCAATGCAAGACGCAGAAGAACTCGTGAGGAAATGCATCGGCTGCCAGGAGTTCGCCAACAAGCCGCACACACCGGCATCAGCACTGAAGACCATACCACTCGCATGGCCCTTCGCTCAATGGGGGCTCGACATGGTGGGTCCATTCAAGAAGTCTTCTCCGGGCGGACACACTCATCTCCTGGTGGCAGTCGACAAGTTCACGAAGTGGATCGAAGCCGTGCCCATCACAAGTTCGACTGCCTCCTCGGCAGTTAACTTCATCAGGTCGATCATCTTCAGGTTCGGTGTGCCACACAGCATCATCACCGACAACGGCTCGAACTTCACAGCCGAAAAATTCAAGGACTTCTGCTCTGACCAAGGCATCAAGCTCAACTACGCATCTGTCTCGCACCCGCAGTCCAACGGACAAGTCGAGAAAGCCAATGGCCTAGTCTGCAAGGGCATAAAGAAGCGCCTGCGAGTACCATTAAGGCGCGCCGCAGGCGCCTGGGTCGAAGAGCTGCCACCTGTGCTGTGGAGTCTGCGCACCACGCCAAACAGATCTACCCAGTACACGCCATTCTTCATGGTGTACGGCGCTGAAGCAGTCCTGCCGTGCGACATCAAGTTCGACGCCCCCCGAGTGGTGGCCTACGATGAATCTGATGCAGAAGAAGCACTCGAAGATGACATGGACACCCTGGACGAAGCACGCGACATCGCCCTTACCCGCACAGCCGTGTATCAGCAAGACCTACGCAACTATCACGGGCGGCGACTGCGGACCAGAGCATTCGTCCCTGGTGATCTTGTCCTCCGCCTCAAACAGAAGAAGGTGCATAAACTTGCCTCCCCGAGGGAGGGTCCGTACATCGTGACAGAGGCAATCGGCGGCGGAGCTTACCGCCTGAAGGACTCGAAGACGGGGACAGTCTGCAACAACCCGTGGAACGTTGCGCAACTGCGCCGCTTCTACGCCTGATCGACCCCAATTTGTAACAGTACAATGTCAAAGAGCGGCAGGTTTCAGACGCACTGTTTCTCTCGCTAGGTTACCCGAGGGGACTGGAAGGGTTTTAATGAGGCGGCCTGCTCGCAAAAGTCAATAAAGTGATTTGAGGAACAAGCTTTCCCCTCTACTTTTATCAGCAAGCAACATAAACCTAGGCCGCCACCTGACGCACTCGGGGGCTGCGCCATACAGGTTCAACTCGAAAATCCTCGGCCGCCACCCGAACCACTCGGGGGCTGCGCTGTACAGGTCTAAGTCAACCTAGGCCGCCACCTGACGCACTCGGGGGCTGCGCCATACAGGTCTAAACTCGAAAAAATCCTCGGCCGCCACCCGACGAACTCGGGGGCTGCACCGTACAGGTCTAAGTCAAAACCTAGGTCGCCACCCGACGCACTCGGGGGCTGCGCCATATAGGTCTAAACTCGAAAAATCCTCGGCCGCCACCCGACGAACTCGGGGGCTGCGCCGTACAGGTCTAAGACAACCTAGGTCGCCACCCGACGCACTCGAGGGCTGCGCCGTACAGGTCCAACCCGAAAACCCTCGGCCGCCACCCGAACCACTCGGGGGCCGCGCTGTACAGGTCTAAGTCAAAACCTAGGCCGCCACAGCCGCGTCGTAAAGGTTCAACTCGAAAATCCTCGGCCGCCACCCGAACCACTCGGGGGCTGCGCTGTACAGGTCTAAGTTAAAACCTTGGCCGCCACCTGATGCACTCGGGGGCTGCGCCATACAGGTCCAACCCGAAATTCCTCGGCCGCCACCCGACGCACTCGGGGGCTGCGCCGCACAGGTCCAAGTCAACCTAGGTCGCCACACGACGCACTCAGGGGCTGCGCCATACAGGTCTAAACTCGAAAAAATCCTCGGCCGCCACCCGACGAACTCGGGGGCTGCGCCTTACAGGTCTAAGACAACCTAGGTCGCCACCCGACGCACTCGGGGGGCTGCGCCATACAGGTCTAACTCGAAAAAATCCTCGGCCGCCACCCGACGCACTCGGGGGCTTCGCCGTACAGATCTAAGACAACCTAGGTCGCCACCCGATGCACTCGGGGGCTGCGCCATACAGGTCTAACTCGAAAAATCCTCGGCCGCCACCCGACGCACTCGGGGGCTGTGCCGTACAGGTCTAAGCCAACATCCTAGGCCGCACTCGAATTACTCGGGGGCTGCGCCGCACAGGTCTGACTCGAAAACGCCTCGGCCGCAATCGAAGCACTCGGGGGCTGCGCCGCACAGGCCTGACTCGACACACCTCGGCCGCACTCGATCCGCTCGGGGGCTGCGCCGTACAGGTTTGTCCACAAGATAAAATTTATTCACTCGGAGACTACAACCACCTCAGCATACATACAATCATACTCCCACTTGGGAAAATATCTTTTACAAACTAATACTACACAACAGCAATCTGGTAGTCTTATTCTACAGGATCACCCTTTGGCGCATCGAGTGGCCCTACAAGTTGCTCACTGAAGTTCTGGACCTGTTGAATCATCTGACGCGCAGCCGCAAGGGTATCGGCGTAGTCATCTGTCCCAGGCAAGCCGTCAAGCACCCTGTTCAAGGGAAGATGAGGCCGGTGCATTCGAACGTACGCCAGGGCCACGTTCGCCCCGCCAACAAGCTGGGCGTGCACGACTTCCTTCAACGCCTTGCCTTCGCGGAATCTCTCCAACAACGCAGCCAGTCCATTAGGCTGCTCGTTGTGCGGAAAGTACACCCTGTTGATCTGCCAGAGGGTTTTCCTACAACCTTCCAAGAGCAAAGCAGCCCGCCAGGTGCGATCCAGCATTCTAGCCAGTACACTGCCTTTGGATTTGTTCGACCAAACGTACGCGCTTCGGGTGAGTCACTGGTGGCCTCTTTTTCCACCCGCTCGTCCACTCGACTCTGCTCGGCCTTCCAGTCAGAATTCACATCTGCATCAAGACCCAGCACTTAGAACAGTGAAAGCATAAAGAAGCCGAAGCAAAGCGCTAGAAGCCCAACCTTGCAGCTGTCGACTGATCAAGTCTATCTGGACAAGAAGGAATTCCTCACGCTGGGAGAACGGCGCAGCGGGCCGTGACTTCAAGCGCTCCAACTCCAACTCGGCAACCTTCAGCTTCGACTCGAGCTCAACAACCTTGTTCCTCATGTAGGTAATCACTCGTTGATCATTCATGCTTCGCACAGGGGCTGGAGGAGCTCGACGACGATGGCGAGTGGGTGCAGTCGAAGAGGCATCCTCATCCTCACCCGCACCAGTAGTTCCAGCGACCTCAGGAGCCTCGTCCATCTCAGACTGCCAAGTTTGACAGTGTCAAGCAAGGAAAAGAGCACATTCATTCTAGCATAAATATGACAGAAGACTCGAAGGCACAAATTCACATTTCAACATCAGCATGTTCGCGGTCAGAAGACCCGCAAACTATATGATTCATTACAGACCAAGATCAAAAGTAGAGAAGAATCTTAAAATAAAGTAGTCTATATCGCAGACTCCGACTGAGAACGGCTCTTCCTAGCGGCCAACTCTGCAGCCTTGGCGATTTTCTTCTCGAAGGTGGCAATCAACTTCGCAGCCAGCTGACTCGCACGCGCCTTCACACCGCTAAGGGACGCGGTTCTGCCATCAGGCCTCCGAGGGAAGTCGCTGACAACCTTCTCAAAATCACCTACGACTTGGTGACCAAGTAGTAGCTGGAAAGTGAGCTCTGAGCCGCGTACCGTCTGCGCACGCGTGTAGTCCGCCATGGTGGTCGCGTTGTCTTCAAACGGAGCCGCAAGCGCGTCAACGGCGACCGGCGTTGTCTTCAAACGGAAGATGCTCCGGTGCACAGTCGCCAAAGCGCCTGTCGACTTCTGCAGCGCCGTTGAGGCATACGCGCAGACGCGGTCGATGAAGCCAACAGCCTCTGTCAAGCCGACATTGGCACTGGAAGTTCCTTCTGGAGGAGCACCTCCGCAAGTCTCTACTCCAAAAGAAATCGGCCTTCTTCACCGACGATTTCGCCCAATCGCCATCGACCTTCTTCATCACGCTCGCATCGGCGGCGGCGACGGCGCCCTCAGCGGTCTTCGCCCTCTTCATCGCGGCCTTGCTCGCGGGGAGTGGAGAAAAGAAACTGGAAGGAAGGAGCAGCAATGGAGGAGAGAGCAGTGGAGGCGACGGCGAAATGGGGATGGGATGAACTGTTCCCCACCGCGGTGAAAAATATATACCGCGGGGTCAGTTCATCCTGGCCGTTCCCCGCGAAACCGCTCTCCACAACCTCATCTGGCCGTCCACATGTCGCGCAGAGATAGCAACCGTCGCCAGCCACGCCGCCCACTACGCGCGGGAATCGAGGCGCCATCATCACGCCGCGAAAATTTCGCGCCCAACGGTCAAATCAGTCAATACTGACACTGGGACCACCCTGTCACGTCCCATCGGACACAGAGTGTGCCAAAAACGTCAGCGCTGACGTCACCTGCGGAGGCGTAGCAAGTAAGCCAACGGGCTGATGGAGCACCCGGATAATTCATTCGAATGCAACAAAGATACAATAAGCTTTAAGAGCTGAATAGACTCGACGAGTCCATTCGAGTGGAAAAGAAATTCAGAAAGCTCCATGAGCTGAGTAAAACTCAAAGCAGTAAGCCAAACCGTCCGAGTACAAAGTAAGTCACGCAAAGCCAGTTGCGACTTCGTCAGCTCGAGTCTCTTCTTTACTCCCATCGGGAGCGGGCTTTTCGACTGAAGGAAAAATTGAGTTTAACCTCAATTGCAAGCAATTCAGCTTAATCTCGGGGGCTACTCCCATCGGGAGCGCTGTACGCGCTCCCGAATGACTCAGAACAATCGCAGTCGGAAAATCACTGACCAAAGCAATACTCGCAGTTTTTACCCTGCAGTCGATGTTTCGACTAAGGAATCCTCCATAAGCCCTGAACGGCCGAAGTCGACCAATTTTATTTGTTCCTTTCAGGAACCTGGTGGCGTGCCCAGAAGGAAGGAGTCCTTTACCCGACTCTACGATTCGACTAAGCACTCGGGGGCTACTGTCGTGGGGTCACTCTTCGACTACCCCACGGTGGTGATACCTGGGTCACGCCAAGAACATCTGCCTTATGACGAGGGCCCAAGGAAGGCCCAAGGAGGACGACGTGCGGCCCAAGATAGTCGACGTTAGGTCATCAGCCTCGATCGTCTTGTAAGTGCCATCGGCACCGTTCACCCGAGACCTAGCTTACCATATAAAGGCTAGGAGGGTCCCTCGTCTAGGGTAAGGCATACGCTCACGCTCATAGCCACCATCTTAAACCCTAGCGAGATTGACATCTCGCCATTTGTAGCCACACTCAACATCAATACCAGACAAGCCGGAAGTAGGGTTTTATCCTCCGGGAGCCTGAACCTGGGTAAACGCCTCGCCTGTTAGCCGTCGTGATCACCAGCGCTCATCTCTCTCCCCCTCAATCAACCCGGGGTACTCGACCCAGGGATTTGCCGAGTCTTAGCCTCGTCAGTGCCATACGCGACGACCAGCAAGACGGAACAGCCTAGGAGCATGGACAACACCTTCCCACCAACCCAAGAGAGCACGAGAGCACCGACATGGAAGGGGACCCAGAGATCTGCCATCGGATGGGGTGCCCAGAGCTGCAACTGCAAAAAGATACGATAAGAATCGGCGTCGGCACGCGTCCAGCACCATGCCGGCTTGCATACCGGCTACATATCGAGAACCCAGGCCGAACGCTAGAGAACCAAGCGGGATCACCACCCCGCAGCTGGAAACCCGCCAGATCTGGGGCAGCGCAGCGGCTATGCCTAGATCTGCCCGACACCCCGGAGCAACCTCCTTTCGTGGCCAGCAGCTGCTGCCGGGGGCCAGAACCGCCGCCGACAGAGAGGGGTGCGGGCTCCTTTTGGAGGGCGTATCATTTTATTCGTCCAACTTAAATTGTAAACTCAAAAATCATGTTTTGCTGTCACGAGAATTTGTGAAATGAAATAATTTTGAGAAAAATAACAGGGTTAGGGATTGGAATGGACTTGACATACCATATCATTTCGTTCGAATTTGCAATTGAAATGACGGTTTCAATTGAACGCCACAACTCTGATAGGAAATGACGACTGCCAAACAAGCTCTAAGTCATGATTCTAGCAGTTAAGAGAAAGGCCCGGGAACCCAACGTGCACCTCTCAAAATTGCTTGCACATACACCCAGTTTACACCATCGCCTCTGTACACAGTACACGCACCCCCTCCCCCTCGTTTGCGAAACAGCAATCTACTTTGAGGAGTAAAACGCTAAAATGTTACAACCGGCCCGTTCGGCCACGTAAGCTATACATGTCAGAACTCCGACGAGAAGTCCGACGACGATGTGTCCGACTCTGGGGGCGGTGGCAGGTGGAGCTTCTTGAAGTAATCCCTCACGTCGAACCCCTCCCCGGCAGCTGCCGCGTCGTCCTCCGCCGGTGGCGGGATGTAGGGCGGCCGGGACACCTCCGCGAGGAAGTCCCACGCCATCCCGTCGAAGAACGGGTGTGCCCGGATCTCGTCGGCGCCGCCGGCGTAACCCAGCCGACTCGCGGGGTTCCTCTCCAGCAGCCGCGATATGAGGTCGGTGAGTTCCGGCATCCGGCGCCGGGTGTCCCCCGGGAAGTCGAGCTCCATGTGCAGCACGTTCCGGAACGTCTCCTTTCGGTTCTTGCCCTTGAACGGCGTGCGGCCGAACGCCATCTCGTAGACGAGCACCCCAACAGCCCACCAGTCGACGTCGAACCCGTGGCCGTCGCCCCTCACCACCTCCGGCGCCACGTACTCCTCCGTGCCGACGAATGAGTACGACCTGCCCCACGCCGCGCCGGAGGAGGCGGAGAGCTTCCGGCTCACTGGGGACACGCGCGCCGACTTGGTCTTCTTGGCCAGGTCCAGGGCGGTGCCGTTGCTTCGCATCAGGAACCGGACCAGGTTCTGGAACTGCTGCTTCGGCGTTGCGGCGGCGGAGGGCACGGCGGGCTCACGCTTGGCCCGGCGGTGGTGGAGGAAGACGGGCGGCTGCTGCTGAGGAGGCGACGCGGAGGAGGTGGAGGCGACCGGGAGGAGGCGGGAGAGGTCGAAGTCGGTGAGGGTGACGTGGCCGTCGGCGCGGAGGAGGACGTTCTCAGGCTTGAGGTCGCGGTAGACGACGCCGGAGGCGTGCAGGTCGGCGAGCGCGGAGACGGTCTCCGCGATGTAGAAGCGAATGGCGGCAGGGGAGAATACGCGGTCGGGGAGGGAGTAGCGGAGCTCGTTGAGGTCGCCACCGGGGCAGTAGGGGACGGCCCAGGCGAGGAGGTCGGGCGTTTCGGCGGTGCCGAGGAGTGAAGGGAGGTGCGGGTGCGCGAGGCGGGAGAGCAGGGTCACCTCCCAGCGCGCGCGGCGGTCGGCGTCGGGCTTGGAGGGCCCGATGGAGCGCTTGTCGAACACCTTGAGGGCGTAGCTCCCGCCGCAGCCGGGACGCGCCGGATCGGGCGCGACGAGGAAGACGGTGCCCATGGCGCCTCGGCCGAGGACGCGCAGAGCGCGCGCACGGTCGAGGTCGACCTCCATGGGCGTTGCCGGCAAGGGCGGGGGCACGCGTGCTCGCGTTTGTACGTCGGGAGGAGGGAGGAGTTTTGGCTCTCCTAAGAATAGAGAGCGCGCCGGGAATGTGTGAGAGAGGCGAGGAGGGTTCGGAGGCGAAATATAAGAGGAGCTAGCAGCCTAGCGGAGGAGGGAAAAGGTTTTATTTGTAGCGTCTGGCCTCTAGCGTCTAGCCTCTAGGAAGTCGAGTGAATTTTTCAAAACCTTTTATTAAGTCCATTGAATTTTTTCAAACAGTGAATTTATAAATGAGTACGGTTGAACATTAAAAAAGGTAGTTGCACAATTTTCAAGTGGAAATTCACAAAAAAAAATATCGACTATTTCAAGTCTACTAACCTACAAAAGAAAATCAACATACAAGTTAAAGTTTCAGAAAACCACAGTTATTAAAACATGCTATTGGGTGCAACAAATGTGCTATGGGTGAGCAAACTAGTATTATACAAATTTTGACTTGTTTTCCAGATTCGATCCAAAACAAAAGCCAATTGACTAGGACAAAGCAAATCTTAAAGTTTTGCTTATTTTGGCTGAAATTTCCATGTAGCTCCCCTTTAGCACCACATTATAAATCTCACAAATGCAAGCTCCTACCACTTCAAGGCAGAGACAAATCTCATTTTTATCATTTCAAAACATAAAGTCATATTTTGATTTTTTTTTCCGTTGTGTTTCGACGAACCGATGGTTGGCCCTTTTCTTGTTGCCACTACATATTCTTAGATACTCCCTTAGTTGGATCAACAGATTTTAATTTTAATTTTAATTTTCAATTTGTTTTGTTGCAAACGGTTGTGGAGATTTTACATTCAATAGAGTAGTTGTGTTATTTTAGAGCAAGTAGGTTCACAATTGGATGATTTCTATTAGTTGTGTGTTACATATAGTTCGTAATGATGTAAATGCAGTAGTTTGGATCCCCAGGCTTCCAAACATTTCATAAGAAAACATATTTTGAAGTTTAAGATTTTTTTTGAAAGAATCCCACATGCACAACAAGATGTGTTTTATATACATATATTGACATATATGCTACACAAAAATACATCATGTATCTAGAATAACAAATAGTGCGCCCATTATCTTCGCCCTCAACCTCCTCACAAAAAATACATGTGAGTCTTTAAACAATACCATGTCAATGCACCAAATCCCAATTCTTGCTCGATTTTCCAAATCTGGATTTTTTGCATTCCAAACTGAGTTCAACACCAGGCTACACAGCGAAGTTAATTAGGAAACTACATCTAAAATGAAAATAAATTAATTACTCATCAAAATGGTGTGACAAGAGTTGGCACCTCACAACACTAAAATGAGGGACTCTGCATCGCGTCTTAGTTTCATTACTTTCTCGTTTGCTTCTTTCAAAGCATCTCTCGTTGTACATACATGATTGTCGTGGGTTTGGGCAAAGCATTGAGAGGGCAATCAGTTGCAGTATGAGAAGATGACTCGCAATAGACACATAATACATTCACACAATCGATCACAAAATGTTGGGCATTTCCACACCGAAAACATAGAATTTGTCGGCATTGTCTTTCGTTTTTCACATCAATGGTAGCTTCATCAACGATCATATTTGTTGAAGGGGAGGTTGATCTTGTTGTCGTGGCAACCGTGGCAGGGCAACCTCAGCTTGAGGTAGTATCGGAACACTGGCAACATTAAGCGCAACAATCAAAACATTAGGTGTCGTAGCATCAACGTCGTGGCACATCTACGAACATACATTATCATCAAATGGATGACAAGTTTCAAGCATTTGATCTTGTCGAGGTCCTAATCTTAAACTTGCACTTCTCAATCTTGATGGCGATCACCACTTGATGTTATCCTCTATGGTCTACATGCAATCTTTCTTTTGATGCAAGCTCATGTGAAAGAGCATGGCGTCCACATGTATGGTTTTGATAATTAATGACAATCTCTATGGACTAATGGTTGCATTGAGTTGTGTTTGTAGACTTGTCCATAGGCAATGCTAGAAGACCATTTGTTGGTTTCGAGATTGAAAGAAGAAGATCAAGTTATGACCAAGATGTTCAAGGTGTTATCCGAAGAATGGTCATGATGGTGTTGAGCATATTGCAAGTATGTCTTGAAGATTAAGATTGAGTGAACGTTCATGTTTACCTTGAAGACATCATCTTTATGAAGAGAGAAGTAAAGATACAAGTTGACAAGTGCAAGTCCAAGAGGAGCATCTTGAAGAGATCACATGATTGGAGCTTGCCACCTCTTTAGAGATAATGGTCAAGTGAAGATGAACATAAGAGAGTCTCTCCCATAGTGGCATATGGGGGAGCAATCTACGAGTCTTCACCGAGCGAAGCGCAATCAAGAAAGGTATTCCCACTCGAGGAGATCAAGATCGTCATCATCTAGCTCAAGTGGAATGCGCAAGGCAAATGTATTATCTTTATAGGTTTTCTATTTTACCGATCTCATGGTGCTAGTTGGGAGACCGAGTTTTCGGATAGGTAACCGTACTATCAAGAGGGGCTCCCAAGTGAGATTTAGTGTATCGGTCGTAGAGAGCTCAAACCTTTGCACCATTGGCATCATCCTTTCTTGTTTCTTATTTGAATCTTATCGTGGTGAGTTCTTGATGCTTGTCATGATCTTCACGAAAAACTTTAAGTCCTTCGAAAACGAGATTTGGTTGCATTTTCTATTGCGTTTTCTGTTGTGGAGATTTTGCCGGTCCACCCGTGAGGAAAGGTTCACACCTTTCTACCCATACCAAGATCTCCATTACTTGTTCTTATTTGTATTTTCTCTAAGATTGGTTTTAGAGATTGTCATGATCTTCAATACAAGCTCTTCATCAAAAACGGATTTCGTATGAAAAACTTATTGCATTTTTTATTTTGGAGGTTTACCGGTTATTCTTTTAGAGAGAGGTATAACTTTTCCCCATTTGGTTTTACCTTACCTTGTTGGACTATGATGTTTCTTTGGATAATCTTGTAGACTCGTTGTGGTGATTCCAACGAGCCCAAGATCATCAAAAACGGAGTTCGGATGCAAAAGATATCGCATTTTTCGTATGCAGGTTTTAGGAATTCCAGGTGACTCGGAATATTCCGGATCTATTCCGAATGGTCGGAATTTTCCGGATCTATTCCGGACCAATTCCGAGGTGAACCAGATTTGCTCTTTGTTAGGGTTTCGAAATAAATTCGGAACATTCCGGGAGTCCAGAATTGATCCGGAATAAGTTGTTGGTGCACATACATAAACCTAGCTTGTGTAGGTTTTGTGCTTGATAAATTAAACACTAGATTATTCTGCATTTATTCAAGCCTAAACCGTAATAATTTTAATCTTCTATTCACCCCCCCTCTAGGCAACATCCGTGTCCTTTCACCATGAAAAGATGCATAATCACACATTGAGATACCAACACACATAGGTCTTGGGTTAGTTCATAAAGTGTACTAGATAATTGCTTATCATACCACAAGATCATTTGATCCCACTTGGTACATCATCTATGCTTTATGTGTTGATTAGTTTGGCTATCAGTCTTTACACTTTGTCTTGATCGACCTTATATACTTCTTTCTTCATTATGATGACGTTAATATAAATATGAATCTTCACACAATTCTCTTCATCAAGACATACTTGCTATAGCCAACAATCCCGTGAATATTCTTCACATTACACCTTAAGGATCACATGGGTCATCACTTGATCTATTTTCAAACCTTTAATCCAACATATGAGTTTCAAGCATACATATGGAAAAACTTTTACGTATAACTCAATGAAAGCATTAGTTCATACAACATGTAATCAATTACCAAAATCACACACGGAGCACCGCGCACTGTCACCTGCCAACGACGGTGCTTCGACAGCGTTACCTTGCTGAAGGCATTGCATAAATTTTGCTCAGTTCTGCTCTCTAGGGTGAAACCTCACGATTTTGTCTTTGGTTGGATCTGATAGCAGCATTTGTGTGTCGTTACCTTTCGGAAGGTGTTGCTTTTGGAGAACCTTCTCGCAGTCTGTGTTGTCATGATAGTGATTCATGTCGTTGCGGGTTATTGTGTGTCTTAGATCTTTTTTCTTTCTTTTAATAATTGGGTTGCGTGAATCCTCATGTCTATAATTGCTCGTTATATTGATTTTTTGCATAGGCTGGTGTATTTTTTTAGGGGGGCATAGGCTGGTGTACTTGATATCAAACTGATATTAATATATTACCCTTTATCAAAGAAATTACTGATAATGCTCCCAAGTCACGGTCTAATCAGTTTTATCCTATTTTTCTATTTGGGTTACCAACTTTTATCCACTTTGTGTGACTATTTGTCCACAAAAGATTATAAAACATAGGATCTTCATAGCTCAACGATAGCAAACTGAGCCAAAATAGTTATGTGCATGTTAATGGTCAAAATACTACAAATTGAGGAAAAAGAGAGAGTGCAATGACAGAGTTCATGACACAAGGGCAATTAATGTCCCCGTACTACACACATGATTAAACCAGAGTAGCTCCCTCACACGCATGCGACACTCATATACACAAGCCATACTTAGGCCTGTGCCAATGCATCGGTTCTTAGCACGTTATTATAGACGTAATAAATATTTAAGAGACAACTAGTCCAATGCATTGTTTCTTATGTGTTGTATCTAAATTTAATGATTTGAGGCTCATGCATGCATATGATTGGTCTAATAATACTTTTATAGGCGGTTTTGCTTATGTGGCATACTAGTTAATGAAGAAAGAGATTGAACTTGTAGCTTAGCTAACATATAACTTTTGCACGTGGTCATAGGCAAAAAAAAGTTGTATGTCCAATCATATACATGCATTAGCCCCAAATCATTAAATTTAGATACAACACATAAAAAACAATTCATTGGCATAGTTGTCTCTTACATTTTTATTACTCCTATAATAACGTGTTAAGAGACAATGTATTGGCACAGGGCTTAGCCAGAACAATATTGCCTTTTGGCGCGACCCTGTAAAAGAATCGACAAGCTCTCCTGCTCTGCGCTAGCCGATGATTAAAATAGAGCAGCGGACACCGTTGCCGATCCACTGATCCTGCGAGTTGGATGATGATCGATGTAAACAATTCCTGTATAGTATTTCTATCTGTGTTCGCATCGTCACTTGATTGATTATGCAGCAAAGTGAGTGGGCGTGGAGCTCAAGGAGGGAAAGCCGGGGTTTCCACGTGTGGCTGCGGGAATCGAATAAATCCACTGAAGAAGACGAACTCATCAATCATATGGCGCAATAGATCGGAAGAGACAGGAGTTCTGATGCATTATTTGCAGTTCGTAGTAATGCGTCTGTTTTTGAAAGATCTGATGGAGATTCAGTTCTCAACCAAATTTCATCAGGCTCAACATCGAAACCTGGTATAACAATGCACGAAAAGTGACAGTGAAAACAAACGAGCTTGTCACCACCGATCTAACGCAATAAAATCGCGTATGTTCAGGTCAAGGAGTTGCTAAGGCTAGTCACTGATGGGATAATAAGTTACACGAAGTGCGAGTATTCTAGCCTATTACTGAGCTAGACAATAGACATGGTGTTAGTCTGCAGCGAAGCATACTTGGATTTTGTTCCGTCTTCGATTGTCTTCTTGCTAGCGGCTGGATTCTAAGGTCCAAACAAGTGTAGAGATCGTGATTAGCAGGAGCATCACTTCGTGTCATTTAGCGATAATTTCAAACTTCTTTTCTCCCGCGGCTTTGTCTTCCCTGGCACAAAACTAACATTACGGTTCTTCATCGTGACATACGGCTGCATATATTACTGTTCTATGTTTTGTTCGAACAATCTTACGCTTGAGTTGACTTTAGCACGAACTGGAAAGAAGGAACTTAGGCAAGCCCCAGATGGTGTCAATTTATCATGCCTTTTAGATGCTCGAGCTTGTCTCACAGCGCATAACTTTTTTTTACACAACATATGAAGAACTTAAACAACACCCTGAAATACTAACCCTGTCTCAAATCAAGCTAGCTACTGCAGCTTCCAGGAAGGAGCGCATGTACATACATAACTGAATCGAATAATACAAGCATAAAAGTATTGTAACCAGCTAACCATCACCTCTGATAGATCACCAGTGCATGCTCTCCATTGTTTAAGCTCAAGCATGCATGTAAGCATGGTCTGCTGCACTGGTTCTGCTGTCCTTTTCCATTTTTGAATTCTCTGCTGCTGCTTGATCCTCCCGGTGAGCCGCATGTGATGAGAATCATAGCTGGGGATGGAGCTGGAATTATTCTATTCTGACACCTAATCACAGTTTACAAGTAGATAAGTAGGGCTTGTATTGTATTACCACTTGTGCAATTTTAGTTGCTGTACATGTCTGCTGCTAGCGCCCCTGCTTTTAGTGTGGTTGCAAAGTTTAGGGCTTCTTTGGATCACATGATTGAAAAACATATAAATAGGAAAAACAGAGGATTCCCACAGGTTTACCAATGCAAAACGGAAGATTGCAAAACTTAGAAAAACTACACGAATAGTCGTTTAGATGGAATACATGTTAAACATCGAAAATGTGTCTCGATCCTATACAACTGCGTCCTAAAAAGAGGTTGGAGTGGATGTTTAAATTCCTATGAAAATGAGGCATAGAGATCCAATCCACAGAAATTATGGCATCACCCTCCTTTGATCCAAAGTCAATCCATAGGAAAAATTTCTTAGGATTGTAGTCCTACAAAAATCCCTAGAAATTTCTAGAATCCAAAAAGGGCCTAAGGGTTTGAGATTATAGTTCATGCACCCTTAGTTGCCTGATTCTGGCCTGAATTCAGTAGCCTTGTCCTTAGTTGATGAAAATAAGTCCTTGGTTTTGAATGAGATTGGTCATCTCAGCCAACTCTTAACTAGAGCAACCACCAACGAATACGTACATTGTATATGCAATCCACAGAATACATTTTATATGCAATCCAATAAATTTATGGCCGAACCTTCCGTTGCTAGTCTGATCTGTGTATTAGACTTCAGAGCTACACGTGCACGAATCTCTTCTCTGAAGGTTATTACTATTTGGGTAGTTAGGATAATTATTATGGTGTTATCATAAGAAATGAAGAGAAATTACGCCGGAGCTGACCGAGCTCATAATGACACAAAGCCAAAAAATAAATTGACCTGTTTAATTAGCTCCATATGATTGCAGTATTGCATCTAACACATGAATATCTTTGCTACCGAGTCATTACATGATGCAAACGAGAAGATACAATAATACACTTTTCTCGATAAGCCTCCCAGTCAGGCTATGTTGTGGCAACTTATGAAGCTCATTTGCAAAAAACTAAGTCGTCAACTTTATACATTTGTACTAAATGGCCCTTCTAAAACTTTTAGCTACAACTGACCTTTGAAAAAACTTTCAACTAAATCATGTTCTCATGGGAAGCATTGGAGTATTTGTTATACACGATAGGTAATATAGAACGACAAAGAACGAAACAATCACAGAGCACACAAGGATTTTAATGTGGAAAAAAACCTGTAATGAAAAGGGCAAAAAAACCACAGACACCAGCCAATAAATCTTTACTATATTGGGTGAGGTAATAAACGCCGACGATTTACAATGATTCGACGGCTTACAAAATGTATTCATAGTAGTAGTGACCTAGGTTGGTAATGATCCGCTCCACTCGGCCCAAGCCTCTTGACGACGGGGTTCGCTCCGCATGTAAAAAGTTAGCCTCTTATCTGCACAGCTTTCAACTGAATTTAGATCACACTCAAACAACAATATTTAGTTACCTTTCAAGGTTGAGTCCAATCATGTTCTTGGTTCAAACCAAATCAAGCCACAACTTCCGATGCTTCTTAAAACGGCTCAGTTTCTGTGCTGAAAACTACCACTCCACTCCTAGAGTAGTACTAATACAGGACAGACAATCATGGCATGGCTTTCAGCTGATCTGCCGCCTTGGATTTGATAGCTGGGAATGGCCATATCTCTAGCAGTTGAAGTGTCGTGTCTTGGATCATGGACACCGGAAGTAAAGGATACCCCTTTTTAGATTCGGCACGGGGCGCGAAGGAGGCTGGGAGACGCCAACTTCCGGGAGAACCTCGCCGAGACCTCCGATCTACGTACTAGCAAGCAACACAGAGACACAAGGAGTTTACCCAGGTTTAGGCCGCCCGGAGGCTAAAAGCCCTACTCCTGCATGTCTGGATTGAGTGGTTCACCATGGTGTGACTTACAGAGGTGGTTGCGGGTGAGAACCCGGGAGGTGCTGGCTGGAGGTTGAAGACGAGCAGATCCTGTCCCGGAGGAGATCACCTCTCGTCTATGCTACTCTCGTCTGGTGCGCTACCTAGCCTAGCCTCCGACTCACTCTGATTCCGTCCTTCCCTCAGGTGCCTCGGTCCTCCTTTTATAGTCTAAGGGGATCCCACAAGGGCACCTTTGGGGGCGGAGGGGTTCTAGGCGGGGAAACCCCTCCGGGTCCTTCTTATGGGGCGACGTGGCCTCTTCTCGTCCAAGTATTCTTCTGAGGGTGTTAGGTGCGGTCGCCCACCTTTTGCAGGGCGGGTGGACAGAAGCTGACACCTTTACCGACTGTGTCCCCGCGCGGCGCCTCCATCTTCTTGGCGCCCAAGTCTTCTAGGAGCTTCCAGTATGAGCTGGCAAGCTTATCCTCTTCGCTTGTACGGAAGCTGGATCCCGGGGGTGAGCCTGGCCTCCTGCCGGGCGTCCGGGTCCCCGGGACCTCCGCGTCGTCTGTCGGGTTGAGGGTGACCTCGGAAGGCCACCCGGCCCTTAGTCGTGGTTGTCGATGCCGTCCTTGCCTAGTTTCCGTGGAGCAGATGGGGGGGGCATCTGTCGGTGTTGAACCCTTGTCTTGTTCGCCTTCTTGGTGGGCCCACTGGTGGTGGACCCACTTTGACCGCATCAGGAGAACCCCGTGTTTCACTGTTGCGACAGTAGCCCCTGGGCATAGTCTCGGCGGGCACGTCCTTGCTGCCGGGGCTATGACCAAAAAAGTCAAAGTGGGTCCCTGGCGTCTTGTCTTGATTGTCCTGTCCCATCCGCTGGGGCCGCGCTCGTAGGGAAGTAGCGCGAGCCCCCAGGCCTTCTTTGCCTTGGTGAGCGTTGCGATCCGTGCGGATCGCCAACCTCCGTCTTGAATCCAATGGGAGGAAGCGCCCCGAGCTGAACGCCTCCTCGATTCGCGCATCGGCCGGAGTGGTGGGGCCACGACGTGACACATGGGATGCCTTGTAAGCCACGGCTCGTAGGAACTGTAGCCGTTACTTCTCCCAAATAGAAAAAATCCCCAAATCGCCGCCCATCGCTCTTCGTCTTCTTACTTCTCGCCGTGTGCCGTCTTCAGGTAACTTCTTCCGGAGTCATCATTGCCGCCCCCGGGTGACCGCGATGTCACCCCCCAGAGGCTAACACCTTGTTGTCGATGCAGATCATGGGGCGAAGGGCCACGCCGGGGGCGAGGGTGACGTTGAGCCCCCAGCGGCCCGCCCAGAACGTGGCGCTGAGACCGGTCAGGCTTCCGGCGGCGCCTCGGCGTCGAGGCCCGCGAGCTCCCCCCTGGCCCGCGGGCGGCAGACCCGACGCCAGGGTTCTTGAGGACGTTCTCCGATGTCGGGGAGTTCTTGGCTTTCGCGAAGGCCAAGGTTGGGCGGCAGGCGCCCTCTTGCTCCCTCCGAGAGGAGGAAGTGCGCGCCCGAGAGATGCGGGTGGCGGCAGACGAGGAGATGCTCAATGCTCGTGAACTCAAGTTGTCTCGTCAGCGGGAGGAGTTGCAGTGGCGCCTCCGCATGCTTGAAGCTCAGGAGAAGGCCTACCTCGAGGCAGAGGAGATGTTCCAGACCAGGGCGGACCTTGACGAGGACCGCCTGGAGCAAGGGATGTCGAACGTGGCAGGGTGGACTTGCCGTGAGGTGGAGGCCGAGATAGCAGAGACCATCCGGGTGAAGGACGAGACCATCGCGTCGAGAGATCGGAAGATCTCCAGGGTGAAGAAAGACCTCGCCTAAGAGGTGAAACGCCGGGGACAAGTCCAGAAGGACTTCCAGAGAGCTCGGGACGAGCGGAACGAGCACGTGGCGAAGATTGTATCTCTCACGGCCACTGTCGCCGCATAGAAGAGAGCCCTTGCTGAGGCCGAAGAGTTCAAGAAGAACGCGGGCGCTCATTGTGCCGCGCTGGAAAAGAAGATCCAGGATCTGAAGGGTGTGGTGCATTCCGAGACGAAACCACCGAGCGCATGAACATCGTGCGACGGGCCGAAGCCAAGGAACTCGTAGAAAATCGGGCGGCCATGGAATCGAGCAAGTCACGGGCGTAAATCGCCTGGGACCGGCACGAGGAACTGTCCAGCCAGCTCAAGGCGGTGCAGGGTGACCTGGCGAAGGCCAAGGAGCACTACTAGGAAACTAGCTATAGGTGGAATGCTATTCTGTGGCGCACCAATATTTCATGCGCCACTAAAATGTTTTGTGTGGCGCACCACTTGCCATGCGCAAGTAAATTCAGCTTTTCCGTGGTGCACCTGGAGGACATGCGCCACTAAAAGAAGACATTCTGTAGCGCACCTTGCTCCATGCGCCACAGAAATGTGGTGGGTTGGCCATTTCTGCAAAATTCTGTGGCGCATGTACTCTGGTGCGCCACAGAAAGACATATTTCTGTGGCGCATGTTGGATGTGCGCCACAGAAATGTGGCTTTCTGTGGCGCATGTTGCATATGCGCCACAAAAGATTGATAAAATCAATAAGATTCAAAAAACCCCAAAAAAACCTCAAAAAACCCAAAAAAAATCAAAAAATCCAAAAAAAATTCAAAAAATCCAGAAAACTTAAAAAAAATCAACAATTCCAAAAAAAATATTTTTTGAATTTTTTGAACTTCTAAATATTTTTTGAATTTTTTGAATTTTTGAATTTTTTTATTTTTTTGTCATTTAAAAAATTACATTTTTTCTTAATTTTTCGAATTTTTCGGATTTGTTGAATTTTTTTAAGTTTTTGGGATTTTTTTGAATTTCCTTTTGATACTTTTGAAGTTTTTGAATTTTAAAAACACATATATACACATACATACACATACCACACATAAACTACACACACATCTATACACATACAAGGCTTAAGAGGGTTGATATGATACTTATATCAATAAGAATTTAGTAGCATAAGGGTAGCTGAACTGAATAGAACTTAGAAGTTAAGCGTGCTTGGGTTGGAGCAAGTTGAGGATGGGTGACCAGGCGGGAAGTCATCATTTGAGATGGGTTAAAATATTCAGAAAAATTGGAAAATTCAAATATTTAGGTTTTTCCAAAATATTTCATTTTTTTATTTTTTTTTGAATTTTCAGATTCAAAATTTTCCAAAATATTTCTGTGGCGCATGGTCTGTGGCGCATCTGGCCCCATGCGCCACAGAAATATAATTTAGTAGCGACGTATCTCTGGCGCATCCCTCTTTTTCCAGGATGCGCCACAGAAATCCAAAAAGTTGCGCCACAGATAGCACTTTTCCTAGTAGTGGAGGTGCATGCCAAAGAGGAGAGAGATTTCCGTCACCACCGGCGGAGCAACGACGAGCTCTTGCTCCAGATGCACGCCGGGACTTCGAGGATCGTGGAGTGGCTGAACTGAAGATGAAAGGCTTCCCATCCTTTCGTCAAACCACTCTTATTCCCTCCGACATTACCCCTCATTCTTGGAGCTCATGGCTTCACTTTTTGGCGGCATCAAGGAGAGCGTGAGCAAAGCCACCCTCCAGGCGGGGAGGGTTGCGGCCCGGCAGGTGGCCGCCCAGTTTGTTGCGGCCCTCCGTCAGCGGCGTCTGCAGCTTCCCTCGTTGCCCGACCTGGAGGGACTTACCCCCGAGATGTTGTCCGACCCCGAGGTAACCCGCCAGGTGAATGAGATCATGGCGTGTCTCTTCCGCGAGGACGACAGGTGATCCTGGAGAATCCCTGAAAACAAGTGGGACAATACCAGGGATTGTGAACTGCGTTTTGGAGCTGTGCCACCAAATAAGACTTCTAAACTTGTACAGTTCGAATGTAAATAAATTTTTTCCAAGTTTTATCAGTTTTATTGCACTCGTGGAGGCTTAACGCTCTCGGGAAGGGTTAGTGGGCGTGAGAGCTAACCAGCCGTGGGCTATCAGACGGATCTGAACTACCGACGCAGGGCGCATCCCCCCCCCCCCAAGAACCCACCATTTTTTACCGCACGGACCTCAGCCCATGACTCCACTGCCCGAGGGAAACTGACAGTTTTGTCGCGGTGATGCAGGCCAACCCACGTCCCTCACCATGTCATGCGCTTCAGTATATGCCAAACAACCAAGGACTTCAATGGGTTGCAATGAACTCCATGGACTCCAACCATCCAAGGCCTGCGCTTGGAAAAGGAGGAGAAAGCGACAAGAAGGAAGAAGAGCTCGCAGCTCCAGGCAGCGGTACTACCGACAAGTACCAGGATCCGGTAGTACCGCTAGGGGTACCGGGGCTGGTACCGGGGAGGCCCCTAAACCTTCTGTATACCCTCCCGGTACCCAGTCGATACCTACCTCGTTCTACCGCTGGCAAGGACTTCGGACGAGCCTCGACGTGGAGCTCCTGGTACTACCGCTACCTTGCCAGGAGCGGTACTACCGCTGGCTCACCGGTACTACCACTGCCTGTGTGCAGTAAAGGGAATATTCCCTGTATCTTATTCTCCCACCTACCCCCTTAGCCTTAGACTATAAATACCTCCCTCCTTTTTAGATCTAGGGAGAGATGAATGAAGTAGAGAGTTGAGCGTTGTTGCTTCCCGTGATGGGCTCCTCCACGGAGGATGATGATTCTTGTTGTAGCTACTCTTTCACTTAGGTGTCTCTAGTAGTGCAAACCAATCTTTCACTGCGGTGATTCTATTGGATCGGTGGACCGACCGGTAAGAGGAATCGGTTTCAACAAGAGTAAGATTGACTTTGATTTCTCAATCCAAAGGCTTCTCTTTTAAGGGTTGTTGTTGGGTGGGAATCCTTGCAGGTTTTGCTAGTTATCTTCCTACGAATTTGCCCTTTTCCCCTCGCGTTCTTCATTTCCACCTCCGTGTTCTTCGTGTTCATCCACTTTTCCCCCTCAAATCCGTGAAGATCGGGCCAACCCCACATCACGCGGAGGCGCCACCCCAAAACAACGCCCGCTTTCGTCTTAGCCAAAATGCATAAAATAGATGCAAC
Source organism: Puccinellia tenuiflora (assembly GCA_012064385.1). NCBI lineage: Eukaryota > Viridiplantae > Streptophyta > Magnoliopsida > Poales > Poaceae > Puccinellia > Puccinellia tenuiflora. The sequence goes on from QRDG01001018.1 coordinate 634,366, forward strand.
AAGGAAAAAGGCCGTGCAAGCACGTTTATACTTAGCTCAGTGTCGACCTCCTTTGACTATTTCAGCAATTGTTTCATCGCGCTGCCGCCATGGCGGGTCTTCTATGCCGTTTTTAAGACATAACTCTGCTCTGCCTGCGGTTACCCGCAGGGTCAGGGACCCGTGCTGAAATAGCCGCCTGCCCAGCCAGCCTCCACTGGCGCAGGACCTTACTGGCTGGGGCCCATTGGCCCCGGTCTGGAGACCCTTGCATTCCCGACGCCGCTTGAAGGCACGTCCGTCTTGCTGACACCCTTATGATGCCGGTCCGGAGACCCTCTTGTTTCCGACGCCGCTTGAAGGCACGTCCGCCTTGCTGACACCCTTATGGTACCGGTCCGGAGACCTTCCTTGGCTTTTTATCCTTGACGTCTGGAGGCCATCCACTTAGCAATCCAGTACTTCTGGGGAGGTCCACTTGGTCCCGGGTGTATCGTCACGATGTGACCCGGCAGATCCCATTCTTCTCCGGGGATATCTTCATAGAAGAAAGCTTGGTTCCAGCTGACGGCGGTCATTCTCTGGCTTTCTTGTGTTCTTTGCGCTACTGGTGGTGAGCAGGGTTCGTCAAAGCTGTCAGTTTGAGTGGAAGCGTTGGCGAAAGTTCTCAGAGACTTCTTTTTCTTGGCTTTCTTCGGCTTCGGGTTGAGAAGGCAATCCCTACTGAGGTGACCAAGTTCCCCGCAGGTGTAGCACTCCCCGCTTCTCGAACGTTTGTTGAGCTCTCAGTAGTCATCAACATTGTGTCTATCGGATTGATGATACGAACACCAGGGTCCTGGCTGACCATCTTCGCCCAAAGGGATCTGGATCTCTTGTGGCACATAGACATGGGGATCTCCATCGGGAAGCTTGCTCTTCTCACTTGGGCTCAGACTCTCCTTCTGAAGGAGTGCTGCGGGTGGTGTTTCCAAGCGGAGTTCCTCCTTCGCTCCGCGTGTCGGCGGGGAAAGAGGTACATCGATGCTCGTAGCACTTCCTTGAGGCTTCTTTTCGCTGGCAGCCGGGCTGACGTGCGCTGCTAGGGGGACGAATTGAATCCCGCGAGCTTGACCCTTGACAGAGGGTGTTGTCGAGGATTCTTCGGGGTTGAAACCGAGCCCCGGGTACCACAGATACTCCACATCGGTCTTGGCCGTTTTCTTCCGCGCCATCCTCGGCGCAGAACTTGGCGGCGCGGCCGAGGCAGATCTTGTCGGAGAATTGGATGATGTGGTCGACGCAGACCTTGTCGAAAAACCTGGTGACGAGGTCGACGCGGACCTTGTCGAATAACCTGGCGACGAGGTCGACGCGGACCTTGTCGAAGAACCTGGTGATGAGGTCGATGTGGACCTTTTCGATGAACCTGAGGTCGACGCGGACCTTGTCGGTGAACCTCACGATGAGGCCGACGCGGACCTTGTCGATGAACCTGAGGTCGATGTGGACCTTGTCGATGAACCTGACGATGAGGCCGACGCGGACCTTGTCGATGAACCTGACGATGAGGCCGACGCGGACCTTATTGATGAACCTGAGGTCGATGCGGACCTTGTCGATGAACCTAAGGATGAGGCCGACGCGGACCTTGTTGATGAACCTAATGTCGACGCGGACCTTGTCGATGAACCTGAGGATGACGCGGACCTTGTCGGTGAACCTGACGATGAGGCCGACGTGGACCTTGTCGATGAACCTGAGGTCGATGCGGACCTTGTCGATGAACCTGACGATGAGGCTGACGCGAACCTTGTCGATAAACATGACGATGAGGCCGACGCGGACCTTGTCGATGAACCCTGAGGTCGACGCGGACCTAGTCGATGAACCTGAGGATGAGGCCGACGCGGACCTTGTCGATGAACCTGAGGTCGACGCGGACCTTGTCGATGTACCTGAGGACGACGCGGACCTTTTCGGGGAACCTGACGATGAGGCCGACGCAGACCTTGTCGATGAACCTGAGGTCGACGCGGACCTTGTCAATGAACCTGAGGACTACGCGGTCCTTGCCGATCCAGATCTCGACGAAGATCACAAAGTCGATGAAGACGAATCCAGCGCTTGCGCCCTTTACCTGGCGCGCCATATGTCATGTCTTGGATCACAGACACCGGGAGTAAAGGATACCCCTTTTTAGGTTCGGCATGGGGCGCGAAGGAGGCTGGGAGACGCCAACTTCCGGGAGAACCTCGTCGAGACCTCCGATCTATGTACTAGCAAGCAACACAGAGACACAAGGAGTTTACCCAGGTTCAGGCCGCCCGGAGGCTAAAAGCCCTACTCCTGCATGTCTGGATTGAGTGGTTCACCATGGTGTGGGTTACAGAGGTGGTTGCGGGTGAGAACCCGGGAGGTGCTGACTGGAGGTTGAGGACGAGCAGATCCTGTCCCGGAGGAGATCACCTCTCGCCTATGCTACTCTCGTCTGGTGCGCTACCTAGCCTAGCCTCCGACTCACTCTGATTCCGTCCTTCCCTCAGGTGCCTCGGTCCTCCTTTTATAGGCTAAGTGGATCCCACAAGGGCACCTTTGGGGGCGAAGGGGTTTTAGGCGGGAAGACCCCTCCGGGTCCTTCTTATGGGGCGACGTGGCCTCTTCTCGTCCAAGTATTCTTCTGAGGGGGGTTAGGTGCGGTCGCCCACCTTTTGCAGGGCGGGCGTACAAAGGCTGACACCTTTACCGACTGTGTCCCCGCGCGGCGCCTCCATCTTCTTGGCGCCCAAGTCTTTTAGGAGCTTCCAGCAGGAGCTGGCAAGCTTATCCTCTTTGCTTGTACGGAGGCTGGATCCCGGGGGTGAGCCTGACCTCCTGTCGGGCGTCCGGGTCCCCGGGACCTCCGCGTCGTCTGCCGGGTTGAGGGTGACCCCGAAAGGCCACCCGGCCCTTAGTCGTGGTTGTCGATGCCGTCCTTGCCTGGTTGCCGTGGGGCAGATGGGGGGCCCATCTGCCGGTGTTGAACCCTTGCTTTGTTCACCTTCTTGGTGGGCCCACTGGTGGTGGACCCATTTTGACCGTATCAAGGGAATCCCGTGTTCCACTGTTGCGACATGAAGGCATTACAAAATAAGTCTACCAAAGTACGTGCTCAAACATGGCAGATATTTACGTGCTCAATTATGCAAAAGTCGATCTCTGCGTGCCAGGGAATGTTTGACATGCACGGTTGTGGACGACATGTTTCAGATCTGACGGCCGTCTGCTCTAGTGCTCTGCATGTAGTGTTGGGCTTGGGCATGCCGCATGCCTTAGGCCAGGTTTTTTCACAGCTACTCAATGATCAAGAAGAAACAGTGCTGCTGATACATCACTTGGCAACTTGTTGTGGACAAGTTTAGTTTTCTTCCTTCTTTGTTACCGGAAAGAATCTTCAAAATGATCTTTCTAGTTTTAGTTTCTGTGTTAATACACTAAGACGGAGAGCGAAGGCAGTTTACAAGAAGAATCTTCAGACAGATATTTCTAGTTAGTACGTACTGCTAGAAATTGTAAAACACAATGACATGTTTGATGGTAAGTTGGTGTGCACTATTCTGAAACTAGCAGGATCATCTGAATCACTCTAGTATCGGTACGTGCTACTGATCATCAAGATGCCACATAACGGCCAGAGAATCAAAAATTATGAATTACTAATTCACACCTATTATACATTCTTTTATTTGCGAAAAGGTCAACCCACCTATTGATTATCAACAATAATACAAAGAATTACAAAAGTAATAGAAATTATAAGTAGGTCTTTAGACCACCTAGTGACGACTAAAAGGACTGGAGCGAGTCGAAGTCCCGCTGCCGTCCTCACCCCTCTCTCACCACAGCCGCGTAAAGTATGTCGTAGTAGAACTTGTTGTAATAATCAGACCGGAAGTAAGCGACTGAACAACAAGCGCACCAGAGCATCAACCATCGTCAATGATGACAACTGCGGATCGGAAGAACCAGATCAGCAGCCAGAGGAACGAACACAAAAACGGGCGGGAACCAACGAGATCAGCCAGACACATAACTCCACGCGCCCTCTGTCGGCGCTAGGTGCACCACCGGAGCGAGGATAGGACGGGATAACTTTATTCTGATTTTAGGATGTCGCCGCCGCTACACCACCCCAAAAAAGACAATGAATCAACCTAAAAACAAAGGAACGAAAATCTTCCCGTCGGCGATTGAGGGGCGCGGTCCGACGCACCTCCAAGATCCCAAGGGCCGCCGGAGGTGGAAGGACCGGCAATTTCGTCGGTGAGAGCTGAGCGACGAAAACCCTAGATCGCTTTGTTGATCGCGTGTAACCTGCGCGTACCGGTTCGGTATTTTGTGTCGTCACACCTATTATACCTCAGTTATCAGCTACTCTCTTCGTTCTTAAATAAATGTACTTCTACTTCTTGTCCTAAGTCAAACATTTTAAAATTTGACTAACTTTATAGAAAATTATAACAATATTTATGACATCAAATTAGTATCACTAGATCCGCTTCGAAATATATTTTCATAATATACTGATTTCATATCATACATGTTGCTACTAGTTTCTATAAAGTTAGTCAAATATTAAAAAGTTTGACTTAAGACAAATGCTATAAATACACTTATTTGAGAACGGAGCGAGTAAGCTACAATTGTTCTGATTTGGTTAGGACCTTTTGTATAGCTTTTTCTCTCATTGTCTCACTTCAATTGAAACGAAACGCAATGCATAAGCCAAAACGGACATAACAGGTAGGTCCCGGCTTGGACATGATTTGCTCATAGAATGTACACCACTATATGAAATTCCATAGAGAAATGCAAAGGGTGTAAAGCTATATATATTATAGTTGCAGCTAGGTAGCCATGTTAGCACACCTATGCAAAGGCCTAAAGTCGGAGGGACCTCTGGTTTTTGCATGGGTGGCTTGGTCGGCCATTAACATCAGAAACGTTTAGTGGTAATGGAGATGCTTAAGTATTTGGGCATCATTTGTAAACTTGTTCTTGCATATGCAAAGGGGGACATATGCTTGGTAAAGATGTTGATCAGGGCGCACTTTTATTTTGATATGATCCTTGTGTGTGTTCTGTGTCGTTGCCATGTTTTGGTGTATGAGGAATATATTTGAAGGCTAAAAAGCATAGCCCGTACGTGGTCCTTGGATTTTTGGGCACCCTAAACAAGGTGGTGGTGATTGCTGATTAGTGTTAGTGATCTGAATGTTTAGTTTATTCACTAGTGTGTCTAAGAGAATAGGAATTACATGTATCTTTTGTAAAGCAGTTGAGAGCTCAACATGGTGAATATCGTAGCTCTGATTTTGGTATACTTCTTATTTTCACCCTTTAGACCCAATTTTGTATTGCAACTTCAGACAAATAATTTGAAGGCCCTAGAAGCAATGGAACCCCATTAGGAGCTATTGAATCCTAAAACCTTTCACTAGTAGAAAAACACCCTTCCATACTTGCCTTTCGTCCCGGCCATGTTTCAACCGGGACAAGGTTAGGCATTAGTCCCGGTTCGAACAGGCAGGACGCCAGCCAGAACCAGTCCCGGTTCGACCAGTCCCGGTTATACGAACCGGGACTAAAGGTGTGCGGCAGGCGGCGGCAGAGGTGGGTCCGAGCGCGAGCACCTTTAGTACCGGTTCGTATCACGAAACGGTACTAAAGATGGACCTTTTGTACCGGTTCGTATCACGAACCGGTACTAAAAGTTTTCCTATATCATCTTCTACCCCGAGCTGTCATCTCCATTTTTCCTGCTCGAGAGCACACTCCATTTTTGCTCTTTGTTTCTTCTCCCGAGCTGAGTTCATCCCCTTTTTTTTTCACCATTTGTCAAGATTGGCGGCACCCATCTATTCAAGGGTTAGCAACTTCATCCTTCATCCGGCATTGCCTGTCTAGCTCATTTCGTTGCTAGTTTAGCTCATATCTTTTTTCTAGTGCTCGATAGGTGTTTGATGAAATGCCTACATTAGGGAGTTCATTTGCTTTATATGCAATTTGAGCTCATATTAAATTATGATTTGTGGGTTTTAGTGTCGTCCCGTCCCCTTCCTCACCGCCGTCAATCGCCCGCGCCGCCCCGTCGCCGGCACCACCTTGGTGAGCCTCTTGTTCTTATTTAAAAAAAATCTTATTTGTATGATTTACATAGTTATTTGTATAATTTTCTTGTATGGTTGTTTGTTATATGTATAGTGCCATGGTTTTGATATCTGTCCCCGTCGGCCCTTGTCCGGTCTATGATTCGGATGTGGTATATTATCTTTATAACTATTTGTTTAATTTTGAGTTTATAACAATTATGCCAACCAACAGTTGACATAGATATTTTCATCTAGGAGATATATGAACCGGAAATTCCAACCGACCCTCTTGTCGAGAAGTTAAATTTAGTTGAAAAAGAAAACGATGATTTGAAAGAAAAATTGAAAAAAATTGAAGAAGAGAAGATGAAATTGGAGTTGTATCTTGCCGATGTCGTCGATGATCACAAGATCAAGATGGATGCAATGCGCTTGAAGATTAGAAAGATTAGAAAATATGCCATTAATAAAGAGGCTTGGTATCATTATGTTGTTGGATCAATGGTTACCTGTTGGAGATATGCCCAAGAGGCAATAATAATGATTATTGTTTATCATATTTCTCCGTTCATGATATGTTTAATTCCATGCTAGAATTGTATTAACCGGAAACAAATACATGTGTGGAATATAAACAGTAATGTGTCCCTAGTCTTTCCTCTTGTGACTAGTTCGTTTAATTAAGTGATGGTTAGATGTTTCCTAACCATGGATTTATGAATCACTTAATAAACGAAGTTTGTATCATAGGTGATGATATAATGGACGAGACTCAAAATAAATAGATGTCAAATATAGTTTCCTTAGACCATGAGATTATGTCACTCCCGCTTATCGGAGGAGAGCTTTGTGGACATCAAACGTCACTTCGTAACTGGGTGATTATAAATGTGGCTTTCAGGTTCTCCGATGATAGGTTGTTGGGTGACATGTTTCAAGACTGGGATTTGTTCATCCAACAGTTGGATAGATATCTCTGGGCCCTCTCGGTAGTATAGCATCCAAACGCTTGCAAGCATATGACTAAGTGGCTAGTCATAAGGGATCCTATTCTATGGGAACGAGTAAAGAGAACTTGTCGGTAACGAGATTAATCAGATATGGAGATATCGGTGGATTGAATCTCGGACAAGTAATATATCGTGAAACAAAAGGAATCGTATATGGATTAATTGAATCCCGGACATTGTGGTTCGACTAGTAAAGTACTTCGTCGAATATGTAGGAATTAATATGGACATCCCGGTCCCGCTATTAATATGACATATTCGCGAACCCGCAGAGTCACACACTTAACGTTCGATGTAGTTAGGGTTCGAGATAATTGATGGTGAGAACGAATATTGATTCGGAGTCCCGGATAGGATCCCGGACATCACGAGGAGTTCCGGAGTGGTCCGGAGAATAAGATTCATATAAGGAAAGTTGTTTCCGGAGTTTAAGAAAGGTTCGGGGATTTATCGGTAAAGTACCGGAATGTTCTAGAAGGTTCTAGAGGGGTCTAGAAGTGGGGCCCATAGGAGTATGAGGACCACATGGTATGAAGGGGCAGTGGGCTGGCCTAATGGGCCAGCCGCACCACCACCCCATAGGCCCACCCGGGCCAAGCTTCTAGAAACAAGGGGGGGCCGGCCGAAACCCTAGAGGTGGCTTGGGGGCCAAGCCACCCCCCCCTTGCGCCGGCCCTAGGAGAGGGAGGGGCGCACCCCCCCTTTGGCCTCCTATATAAGGAGGGGCAAGGGGAGGGGTGCCGCACCCTTTGGCTCCCCGTAAGGTGCCAAGCCGCCAGCCCCCTCCCTACCCTAGCCGCACCCCTCTCCTCCTCCTCTCTCCCGACACCGCTTGGCGAAGCCCTATCCAATCTCCACCATACACACCACGCCACCGTCGTCGTGTTGTTGATCTCGAGCCTCTCCACCACCTCTTGCGGGATCAAGAACGTGGAGTCTTCATCGAGCTGTACGTGTGGATCTCTCGGAGGCGTTGCTCGTGCGGCGCTTGGATAATACATCTCCTCGCGACTAGACGAGTCTAGTTGCGGGGATCGACTAGCCAACCCCTGCCTCGACAAAACGCTCACGGTTTTCTTCGAGGGTGAGATTCGATCTCCTTCTTGCTACCAACCTCTCGTAGATCGGATCTAGATGTTGGGTTTATTCCGCTATCTTTGCGTAGGAAAATTTTTGTTTTCTATGCTGCGACCCTTCAGTGGTATCAGAGCCTAGATCTATTCGTAGATGTTGGTGCGATTAGACACAAGTGTTGTGGGCGTTGATGATTTGAGTTGCTACCTTCTCGCGTGCACTTTGCATCTTTGCGGTACTGTAAGATTGAAGCGGCCCGGACCAACTTTACTCGTCCACGCACGAGAGACCGGTTCCACGACTGACATGCAACTTGTTTTGCATAAGTGGCTGGCGGGTGTCTGTTTCTCTTGCTTTAGTGAAGATGCAATTTTCAATGGAAGGCCTTTCAAAAGGATGAGTAAATCAGCAACTATTTTATCATCGTTATGGCTTTGCGTAGATTAGAACGGTTCTATCTAATGACCCATTAGAAGCCACGTAAAAATTGCATAAACAAAGTAGAGGCGTCTAACTTGTTTTTGCAGGGTTTGTGATATGGTATGGCCTCAAGATATGATTATGTGATGTATGCAATGATCATGTTTTGTAATTATCACGACTTGCATGTCGATGAGTACGGCAACCGGCAGGAGCCTTATGGTTGTCTTTGATTTATTGTATGACCTGCGTGTCACTTTAAACACCATGTAATTGCTTTACTTTATTTGCTAAGAGTAGCCAATAGTAGTAATTGCAATAGTTGGTGGAGACAACCATGGTGATGGCGTTTGAGCTGGTGATGATGGAGATCATGCCGGTGCTTTGGAGATGGAGATCAAAGGCACAAGAAAAGGCTATACCATGTCACAATATTGAATTGCATGTGATGTTAATCCTTTTATGCACCTTATGGTTTATGCTTAGATACGATCTCGACGGTAGCATGATAAGGTGATCTCTCACGTTAATATCAAGAAGTGTTCTCCCCTAGTATGCGCCGTTGCCAAAGTTCGTCGTTTTGAAGCACCACGTGATGATCGGGTGTGATAGATTCTACGTTCACATACAACGGGTGCAAGCCAGTTTGCACATGCAAAAATACTACGGTTTCCTTGACGAGCCTAGCATGTACAGACATGGCCTCGGAACACAAGAGCCGAAAGGCTAAACACGAGTCATATGAATGATATGATCAAACATGGAGATGTTCACCTTTTGAAACTACGCCACTTCACGTGATGATCGGTTGTGGTGTAGTGGATTTTGGATCGTGTGTCACTAAACAACCAGAGAGATGTTGAGTTTAGTGGGAGTTCATTTTATAATTAGATTATCTTTCGAACATAATATCATGAATATAGTCTAAACACCTTGCAAATAATGTTGTAGATCCATGGCCCTTCCCAACATCACCATGAACTTTAACGCGTTCCTAGAGAAAGACAAGCTGAAAGACGATGGAAGCAATTTCTCAGATTGGTTTATGAATCTGAAAATTATCCTCAAAGCTGCCAAGAAACTGTATGTCCTAGATGCACCGCTAGGTGAGGCTCCAGCAGAGGGAGCGGCTGAAGACATTAGGAATGTCTGGGCAGCCCGTTCAGAGGACCACGAGATAGTTAAGTGCGGTCTGTTGTATGGCTTAGGACCTAAGCTTCAAAAGCGTTTTGAGCACCATGGCGTTCATCAGATGATCGTTGATCTGAAAGCTATGTTTCAGACTCAGGCCAAGGGTGGAGAGGTATGAAGCCTCTTCTAAGTTCTTTAGCTGTATGATGGAAGAGAACAGTTCCGTCAGCGAACACGTGCTCAAGATGTCTGGGTACGGTGATCGTCTGGCGCAACTGGGTGTTGTGATTCCCAATGAGTTGGGGATTGACCGTGTTCTCCAGTCACTTCCACCGAGCTACAAAAGCTTTGTGATGAACTATAACATGCAAGGGATGGAGAAAACTCTCCCTGAGCTTTTCGCGATGTTAAAGACCGCGGAAGTGGAAATCAAGAAGGAGCATCAAGTGTTGATGGTCAACAAGACCACCAGTTTCAAGAAAAAGGGCAAAAGAGACAACTTCAAGAGGGACGGCAAGCGAGCTGCCGGGCCTGCGAGGAAGTCAAGGAAAGGCCCTAAGTCTGATACTGAGTGCTTCTACTGCAAGGGAACCGGACACTGGAAGCGGAACTGCCCCAAGTATTTGGCGGACAAGAAGGCTGGCACCGTCAAACAAGGTATATATGATATACAAGTTATTGATGTGTATTTAACAAGTGATCGTAGTAGCACCTGGGTATTTGATACTGGTTCGGTTGCTAATATATGTAACTCGAAACAGGAGCTGCGGAATAGACGGCGCTTGGCAAGGGACGAGGTGACAATGCGAGTTGGAAATGGATCAAAAGTTGAAGTCATCGCTGTCGGCACACTCCCTCTGCATTTACCTTCGGGATTAGTTTTAAACCTTAATAATTGTTATTATGTGCCTGCATTAAGCATGAACATTATATCTGGATCTTGTTTATTGCGAGACGGTTATTCATTTAAGTCTGAAAACTTTGGTATTTCGGTTTATATGGATAATACCTTTTATGGTCATGCACCTGAGAGGAATGGTTTATTTCTATTGGATCTCGATAGTAGTGATACACATGTTCATAACATTGATGCCAAAAGATGCAAAGTGAATGATGATAATACCACATATTTGTGGCACTGCCGTTTGGGTCATATTGGTGTAAAGCGCATGAAGAAACTCCATTCTGATGGACTTTTGGATTCACTTGATTTTGAATCATTTGAAACTTGCGAACCATGCCTTATGGGTAAGATGACTCGAACACCCTTCTCCGGCACGATGGAGAGAGCAACAGACTTGTTGGAAATCATACATACCGATGTGTGTGGTCCGATGAGTGTTGCAGCACGCGGTGGATATCGTTACTTCTTGACCTTCACCGATGATTTGAGTAGATATGGGTATATTTACTTAATGAAACATAAGTCTGAAACGTTCGAAAAGTTCAAAGAATTTCAGAGTGAAGTTGAGAACCATCGTAACAAGAAAATCAAGTTTCTTCGATCCGATCGTGGAGGCGAATATTTGAGTTACGAGTTTGGCATGCATTTAAAGACGTGTGGAATTGTTTCACAACTCACGCCACCCGGAACACCACAGCGTAATGGTGTGTCTGAACGTCGTAATCGAACCTTATTGGATATGGTGCGATCTATGATGTCTCACACAGATCTGCCACTATCATTTTGGAGCTATGCATTAGAGACAGCCGCATTCACATTAAATAGGGCTCCATCAAAATCCGTTGAGACGACTCCATATGAGTTATGGTTTGGCAAGAAGCCAAAGTTATCGTTTCTCAAAGTTTGGGGTTGCGATGCTTATGTGAAAAAACTTCAGCCTGATAAGCTCGAACCCAAATCGGAAAAGTGCGTCTTCATTGGATACCCTAAGGAAACTATTGGGTATACCTTCTACCACAGAACCGAAGGCAAGATTTTTGTTGCCAAGAATGGTTCCTTTCTAGAGAAGGAGTTTCTCTCGAAAGAAGTGAGTGGAAGGAAGATAGAGCTTGACGAGGTTATTGAACCTGTTCTTGAGATGCCGAGTAGCGCAGAGCTGGAAGTTGTTCCAGAACAGCCATCGCCACCTGAAGAAGGAGCAAATGATGGTGATCATGCTGTTCCAGTCAAGGCTGCTATTGAACCTCGCAGATCAACGAGGGAACGTGCCGCTCCTGATCGGTACGACCCCGTCATGAATGTCATGTTGTTAGACAATGATGAACCTGCGAATTATGAGGAAGCAATGATGAGCCCAGACTCCGATAAATGGCTAGGAGCCATGAAATCCGAAATGGAATCCATGTATGAAAACCAAGTATGGACTTTGTAGACTTACCCAACGACCGTAAGGCCGTTGAGAACAAATGGATATTCAAGAGAAAGACAGACGCTGACGGAAACGTCACCGTGTATAAAGCTCGACTTGTCGCAAAGGGTTTCCGACAAATTCAAGGAGTTGACTACGATGAGACATTCTCACCCGTAGCGATGCTGAAATCTGTTCGGATTATGTTAGCAATTGCCGCATATTATGACTATGAAATTTGGCAAATGGATGTGAAGACCGCGTTCCTTAATGGTCATATTAAGGAAGAGTTGTACATGGTACAGCCCGAAGGTTTTGTTGATCCAAAGGATGCTAACAAGGTATGCAAACTTCAGAGATCCATCTATGGACTGAAGCAAGCATCGCGGAGTTGGAATCTCCGGCTTGATGAAGTGATCAAAGGGTTTGGATTTGTCCAAACTTATGGAGAAGCCTGTATTTACAAGAAAGTGAGTGGGAGTTCAGTTGCATTTCTAATACTATATATGGATGACATATTATTGATTGGAAATGATGTTACACTACTTGAAAGTGTAAAGTCTTATTTGAATAAAAGTTTTTCAATGAAAGACCTTGATGAAGCGGCGTATATTTTAGGCATAAAGATCTATAGAGATAGATCAAAGCGCCTAATAGGGCTTTCACAAAGTACATACCTTGACAAGGTTCTGAAGAAGTTCAGAATGGAAAATTCAAAGAAGGGGTTCTTACCAATGTTGCAAGGAAAGGTTCTGAGTAAGACTCAGAGTCCTGTTACGGCAGAAGATAGAGAGATAATGGACAAGGTTCCTTATGCCTCTGCGATAGGCCTCTATCATGTATGCCATGCTATGTACTAGACCAGATGTGTGCCATGCTGTAAGTTTGACTAGCAGGTACCAAAGTGATCCAGGAGTGGAACACTGGTCAGCTGTCAAGAATATCCTTAAGTATCTGAATAGAACTAAGGAAATGTTTCTCGTATATGGAGGTGACCAAGAGCTTGTCGTAAGGAGTTACGTCGATGCTAGTTGGGACACAGATCCGGATGATTCTAAATCTCAGTCCGGATACGTGTTTA
>QRDG01001019.1:0-26766 GCA_012064385.1 Puccinellia tenuiflora
GTTCTATTGCCTTACGAAAACCTGTGAGAAATACAGATATACCAGCACGTCTTAAGGATTGTGTGGGCTATAAACATGATCTTGCAAAGTTCATTTGTTATGAAAAATGTAGTTCCTCATTTAAGGGATTTATTGCTTCCCTCGACTCCACCTCTATACCCAAAGACTGGAAAGATGCTATGAAGGATCCTAGATGGAAGGCAGCAATGTTGGAGGAAATGGATGCTTTGGAGAAAAATAATACATGGGAGCTGGTAGAACTACCGTCAGATAAGGATCCTGTAGGTTGTAAGTGGGTATATACCATCAAGCATAATCCTGAAGGAAAGGTGGAGCGATATAAGGCTCGGCTAGTGGCAAAAGGATATACACAAACATATGGAGTTGATTATGAAGAAACCTTTGCACCTGTGGCTAAGATGAATTCAATACGGACTTTAATATCATGCGCATCTAATCTTGGTTGGGATCTGCATCAATTGGATGTGAAGAATGCCTTTCTTCATGGGGATCTTCAAGAAGAAATTTATATGCATATACCTCCAGGTTTTAATACTGCACAGACTGAGGGCAAAGTCCTAAGATTGCATCGATCCTTATATGGTTTAAAGCAATCACCTCGGGCTTGGTTCGACCGTTTCCGGCGAGCTGTACTACAAATGGGCTACAAGCAGAGTAATGCTGATCATACTCTATTTTATAAGCGTAACATGAACAGGCTAGCCATATTAATAGTTTATGTTGACGACATTGTCATTACTGGAGATGATTCTAAAGAAGTAGAACATCTGAAGCTGCAACTGGCACAAGAGTTTGAGGTTAAAGACCTTGGACAACTACGATATTTCCTTGGAATTGAAGTCTCTCGGAGCTCAAAAGGTATATATCTATCTCAGAGAAAGTATGTTTTGGATCTGTTATCAGAAACTGGGCTGTCTGGATGTCGCCCAGTTTCCACTCCAATTGAGCAGAACCACCACCTTATTGGTGAGGCTGGAGCCCCTGTAGATCGAGAGCGATACCAGCGTCTTGTTGGACGGCTGATTTATCTATCACATACACGCCCAGATATAGCTTTTGCTGTGAGTGTTGTTAGCCAGTTCATGCATGATCCTCGAACTCGTCATATGGATGCGGTGATCCGAATTATTCGTTATCTGAAAGGATGTCCTGGTCGAGGTCTGCTATATAGATCACATGGCAATTTGCAAGTAGAATGTTATACAGATGCAGACTGGGCAGGCTCTTTGGGTGATAGAAGATCAACATCTGGCTACTGTACATTTGTTGGAGGTAACCTTGTTACATGGCGCAGCAAGAAGCAGAGTGTTGTAGCTCGGTCCACGGCTGAAGCAGAGTTTAGATCCATGGCACATGGAGTGTGTGAAGTGTTGTGGTTGAAGATTCTCTTAATGGAACTAGGATTATTTCAGTCGAAGCCATTGATGTTGTATTGTGACAATAAGGCAGCACTTGATATTGCACACAATCCGGTGCAGCATGATCGAACAAAACATATTGAGACTGATCGACACTTCATTAAGGAAAAGTTGGATCAAGGAATCATCGTTATGCCATATGTGAGTTCCTCAAACCAGCTTGCGGACATCCTAATTAAGGGCTTACCAGATAGGTTATTTTCTAGTCTTTGTTGCAAGATGGGGTTGTATGATGCATTTGCCCCATCTTGAGGGGGAGTGTTGAGGTCTGAATATATACTGTCACAAATATGTAATACCTAGGGGACCAAAATGTAAAAGGAGCAACCAATATAGAATAGGAGAAGGGGAGCGAAGGGATTAGAAGCTCCAGAAACTTCACCACTCTGTTCTCCCCCCATATGAACTACAATCACTAATTCCCAGTGTAGTGAATCCAACAGTATTTAACAGTTCTGCTGTAATATTAGTCTAGATTTGTCTGGCCATGTATTTCTTTCAGTATTATGTCAAGATTTTTCTGTGGGGAATAGGGTTAAATTTTGCTGGCATTTTTTCAGACTTCCAGTCATGGACACTGCTACTGACAGCAAAATTTAGATCCTTCCAGTCTTTGCTTTGCTTCTCAGTACACATCATCCTTACTAATAATGGATCATGAAAGTTAGTTCTATCAGGTTATTCTTGTTTTTTTTACGCCAACAGGTTAATCTTGTTGGTGGGATTGTATGCATATGTTAGTGCTTGTTCTTGGACTGAGAACAAAGTTGTGCCAGTTGTGCAATAATTCACTTCTGAGCTTCTGGAATTGAACATGGTGGAAGCTTATTTTTATGGCATCCTTCTGCATCTTCCTGTGATGGTCTGGCACCTAGAGGTCATGTTTGGAGATATATACAATTTTTCAGAAGAGTTGACCGTTGGGAAAGCAGGTGAGCATATATACACACTTGCCCGCACATCTTTCATGACTACCTCTCCACGCCGGCCTTTTTGGCACCTTTCCGCAAATGTAGAAGTCTCCTCCCTTTCGAGTAATGCAAGTGATAGAAAACACGAAATTGGTGATAGCATGAAAAAAAAATTCTGACAGAAACCGGGGATTTCTTTTGTGTTCCAAACAGGGTCTCGGTTAATGCTTAACGTTTTGTCTGCAGCTATATAGGATACTAGATGATGCCCCACACGTTGCGGCGAGATTCTATGACATGATACTAAAGCAAAATCAGACAAATCTATTAATGTTAAATAGTGGGAAAAAATGTCTATTTGAATGGATAACTTCACAATACAGTTGTGAAACAACTTAAAATAGTTTATCAAATTAGTTCATATATAAGCATAAATTCTTGTGCACACCGTACAAAGAGAGTAAAATCAAGGAAATGAGTGAGCACACAACAATTTTTGTCTTACATACTACATATCTATTAAACTGGGTTATTAGTAATTTAGTATACATGCAGTCAATATGTGTGTAGTACATGTCGTCATGAAAAAGATAGCGTATCATGGTTATTAATATTTCAATAAAACTTGTGTTAAATCTAACATAGATCCTACTGACTTCATCCTCGCTGGGAAGGAATATATTTTATATTTCGCAAGTCAAAGATAGGTATATATGATCAGTTTCAAACCTGTGCAAAATTAAACATGTAATAAATTGGGCGTCACTCTTTAGTAACTTTCTGAAAATCAGAGTCCATGTACAAATTGTAGCATAGTATTGTCATAAAACAGTTGCAAGTTCAGATTAGCACGACTACCAATAGGAAGATACAAAAAACGTTACAAAGGAAGCAAAGGGCACCACACATATATTTTTTGATTAAATAGCTCGTGTTTCTTTACCGTTTTATAATCAATGGTAAATCCTGAAATCTAAGACTCGGCATGCACCTAGCAATATGAAAGGGCAGCATTTTGTACGTTTCCAGTTCTCCATCCAAGGCTCCAGAAGACCATGAATTCCTTCAATAGAAACGCATGCCTCAACGTCGGTCCAAACATTACCAAGCAAACAACTTATGAACAACCTGATCACAAACCGATGGAATTATTCAATAATATTTAGAAAATATCGAATTAAGAAAAATCTAGTAAGTAATGGACAGAAGAAAAAAAATGTGTAAGGAAAGATGGCAAACGACGTGGTCAGCAAAATCAAGGTTGAAATATCGAGTGGTAGTGACAACAAATAGATTATGCTGATAGTTTGGTAACTGTAAATACCGTATTGAAAATCTCTGATATGTTTGCTAGCGTCCTTCGGATCCATTCCCATCTGCACACAACAAAACAACTTTTTTTTTTTAGAAACGATGGACTTTAATACAGCCAAGTTTGTGAAACGCTTGCGAGTCGCGAGTATAGAATGCAAAAAAAAAAAAAGTGGATACATGCTGGGTTAAACCAAGTAACCAACTTACGGTACGGTTCCAACCAATTGTCAGCCAGAAACCAACACTGTGGTCTAAATTGCCGCTTCACCCTACCTTTTTCACAATCACAACACTGGAATAATAAGTTATGGATCAGCATTATGTGCATATGAGAGAGAGAGAGAGAGAGAGAGAGAGAGAGAGAGAGAGAGAGAGAGAGAGAGAGAGAGAGAGAGAGAGAGAGAGAGAGAGCACGTACGACATGGGGAACTGGGGAAGGGGGAGGGGGCACGAACCTGGAGATAATGAATTGATGATTGGAGAGGCCGGTCGCATGTAGTCCCTCCGCTTCTTCGTCCCACAGCCGGCAAATTGAGCTTTAGCAGCTATAACGAAGTTGATGGTCCGAGCATGATCAGCAGATCGAATTTTTATGGATAAGAAGCAGAGTGAATAATTGTCGTGGAAAATATAACTACGCGTTGCACTGCAGAAAATGTTTTTTTAGCCAAAACGATAATAATTATTAGCTGAGATGTGCCATATGTGTTGAGATGGAAGGCTGCATGCCAAGAATAATTGCAAATCTGAGATTAAATGTGGAAAACCATGATGACATGGCAGGCTATGATTGCTCAAGGATACTTGTTGAGGTGGACACCATGCATGTTGAGAGAATTCCCTTTAGTGGGTTGCTCCTATTTAGATACTATATTTATGGATAAGAAGCAGAGTGAATAATTGTCGTGGAAAATATAACTACGCGTTGCGCTGTAGAAAATGTTTTTTTTAGCCAAATCGATAATAATTATTAGCTGATGTGCCATATGTGTTGAGATGGAAGGCTGCATGCCAAGAATAATTGCAAATCCGAGATTAAATGTGGAAAACCATGATGACACGGCAGGCTATGATTGCTCAAGGATACTTGTTGAGGTGGACACCTTGCATGACGAGAGAATTCCCTTTAGTGGGTTGCTCCTATTTAGATACTATAGATAGGAGTGTACCTCCTTCCGTTTGTTCAGGTTATTACGGTATCTAAATCAGCAGATACCAACATCAAAATTTTGTTCATTTCTGAACGGAATTGGTCAGGTTTCAAGGTGTAACTTAAATCAGTGTGATCCTATAGCTTTTCTCCAAGTATGTGGAGCAGATCAGATTCTTACACAAATGTGATTATATTTTGAGTTCCTCCAAAAACCACGGCTGAGAACAGTCGATCTCGTGTCAAAGCTATTAGCATCCAACACGAAAAACATACACGATAGGGTGATTCGAATTTACACGTGGTACCTTTTTATAAGCGATTTTCTTTCGAAGCTAAGTTAGTTAGGAATTAAAACTACCAGGCACATATTGTTTCCTGGCCAAGGTACAAACCGCAGTTCTATGCTATGGGTGTTTTAAATTTGGGGAGATGCAGCTTAAAATAAACCAGAGTAATGATGAAAACTTCACTGGTCCGAGAATCTCCCACCTCAGTTGTCATTTTAAGCAAACGAATCACACAATGTTTATATATTAACATCAGAAAACTTTCAAAATATGATCATTCGGTGCAACGACCGACTCAAAGAGATGTATAAAAGTTACAGATAGGTGGACATAAATCAAACCAAGTGCCTAATCAAACATCTTAACCTTTTTAGATGATCAAAGATTTTACTTTTTTAGATGATCAAATATATTCCATGATGCATCTAATGATATTAACTTTGAATTATATAAGTTGATAATTTTCTGAAATCTTGGCCAAATTTCACATTGTTTGACTTTTGACAAAATTTACACGCTTCTTTTGAGGAACGGAGGAAGTATTAAACAGAGCAGGCAAGTTAGGAGACCATGAATGCCTTTGACTCTTACAGACTACTATTTGTAAAATAGATGGCTTCCTAAAAATCATGAAATCAAACATTTCCTAACTTTGATTACTACCGTATACAGAAATGATTGGATTTGTTAAGCTGAAAATGGTATAATCATTAGGCTGCATGAAAATTATTTTCATAAAGCATAAAATTTCGTAATTCTCCACTAACATGTCCATACAAAACTAATGGTCAAAGATGCCTATTGGAGACTATGTAAAGATCTAAAAAGCCACATGTTTACAAACAGAGAAAGTATTACAAATTAATGAGTTATGAAACTCTCCAACTTCACTAGAATTACATGTTTCCAAATCCATGAATATCTTGACTAGATCATCATCACTTAGTTTCTAAAACAATACCTCACTCGATAAATGTACTTAAAAAGCACCTTATTATTCACGGCAATTTGCGCTATAAAGACATTTAACTCATATAATGATCTTATATTAAATCCTAATCATTGGTATTTCACGAGTGAAAATATATCAGCTGCAAACGATCTCATCCAATGAGTCGAATTTAGCCTCTTTGTATTTGTAGCCCATGGCGTACAAGGCGAGGCTATACCCAAGCAATCCCCCAAAGTACATCACGAAGAGCGGGTGGACCAAAGCTCCCACGGCCTCGCCGAACAGGAACTCGACGGCGAGCTCCGGAAGGATGATCAGCCCGGCGCCGAGGAAGACGACCGACATGTGGGTGCCAACCATGAAGTTCCCGTGAGGCATGTGCAAGGTCACGGTGACGATCCACATTTCGAGGCTAAGAATGATCAGTATACACAGCTCCTGGACCACGAAGCCCTTGAACACGTCCTGGCGTGCCGCCCATGTCCCGGCCGCCGCGCACGCGACCGACACGACGGCGGACCAGAACGCGCCTCCGATCGTGCTGAGCCTCTCCTCGTACAGCTCCTCCTCGCTCTGGGGTAGTGACGGTGAGGGGATGGCGACGCCGGCGGCATTTTCGGGCTCATGCCGGCGCTCCGCGAGCGCGTACCCGAACAGCCCGGCGGCGTAGGCCATGCCGAGGAGAGGAGCGCGACGAACATGCCGCCGAAGGGGCTCAGACGGGCGATGAGGGCGGCGACCAGGCCGAAGCACGATACGGAGCCCAACACCGTCCGGGCGCGCATCGTCACCGTGAGGAAGACGATCCAGGGGCAGAGGTACGAGCAGGCGATGGCCGCGAACGCCCACACGGCCGCCGTCGACCGGTCGGCGTACAGCCGCAGAGACATCGGCGTGACGACGGCGTAAGGCACGGACATGAGGCCGAGACCTAGCGCCGCAACGCTGCGAAGTGCCACCCGGTCCTCCTCTGCGGTCTCGCCGTCATCGGGCTTGGCCTTGCCGGCGGCGCCGTCAGAGCAGCCGTTCTGCGTAAACGAGCTGGGCTTGATGTTGACGGTGACTCGGCTCTGCATCTGGGCAATGGTGTCCATGGCGATGACGCACCCGGATTGCAACTCTGAATTCAAATCGACGTCGATGAGGGACGCGGGCGATCCGGAGAGTCCGATCCCGAGTCGCTGTTTTTTCTTGACGGTTCGAGCCCGGTTGTTAATCGTGGCTATTTATCACACCGAAACAGCCAAACCCAATCGCAACCCAAATCCCTACCGCCTCTGCGACCCGTCAGCGCCGCCCCCGCGAAACGACACGCCCGGCCCGCCTCCCCTCTCCGGCGCGCCTAACCTAGTCCTCCGGCGGGTGGGCTCACCGGCGGCGGCGCGATGGGCGAACGGAAGGTGCTGAACAAGTACTACCCGCCGGACTTCGACCCGGCGAGGATCCCGCGGCGGAAGCGGCCCAAGAACCAGCAGATCAAGGTGCGGATGATGCTCCCCATGAGCGTCCGGTGCCGCACCTGCGGGGCCTACATCTCCAAGGGCACCAAGTTCAACTCGCGCAAGGAGGACTGCGCCGGCGAGGACTACCTGGGCATAAAATTATTCAGGTTCTACTTCAGGTGCACCAGGTGCTCGGCCGAGATCACCTTCAAGACGGACCCCCGGAATTCAGACTACACGGTGGAATCCGGGGCTAGCAGGAATTTCGAACCTTGGCGTGAGGAGGATGAGGCTGTGGACCAAGGGAAGAGGAAACGGGAAGCGGAGGAGATGGGTGATGCGATGAGAGCGCTGGAGAACAGAGCAAGCGACTCGAAGCGGGACATGGACAAACTTGCTTCTTTAGAAGAGATGTTGTCCCTGAAGTCCAGACATGCAGGGGTATCCACTGACCAGATGCTTGAAATTTCGAAGCACTCCGCTCAACCGAAGGAGGAAAAAACAGTAGCAGATCAACTAGAGGAAGAAGCCGAAGAACACATCAAATCAATCACTTTCAAAAACTCAAAAGATCATGTGAAACGGATCGACGAAGACGACGATGATGATGAGGATTATGTCAAGGCAAAGATCAATGGATCTTCTGAATCAGTGTTAAATCCAACAGATGTCTTGACCAAAACTAATGGTCCTAATAAGAGTTCCAATAAAGAAGGAAGCAAGACCGTGGCATCTAAGATGCCCAAATTCATAGTAAAACCAAAGCCCGCTGCTCAGAAGAAACAGAAGACTGAATCCGCAGCTGTCGGCAAAGCACCCTTTGCAGAGGAGAAAGATGGAGCTTCGGAAGAGACGACGAATGTTCTTCAGTTCCTCTGCCATTATGATAGCGACGACAATGACGAATGAAGACGACGCTTCTCGGAGTCACAATTGCGCCGGAGGAGTCGAGCCCCTGGAACACGATCCTTTATAACTCAGTCCGTAATTGTCTGCTTTCGCAATATCTCTACTTCCAACTGTAAGTCTACATCGTTTCAAAAAAATTACTCCACCGCATTACCCTCTGATTTGACATTCATAGTATTTCATGTTGCGCTTTTTTCTAGTTATAAGGTTGTGCTTAAATGCTTTATTTTAAATCTAGTAGACTATTGAAAACAATGGGCTTTCCAGCTAACTTAATTGGGCCTTCAAACAGCACACATCACATCTCTTGAACAGAAGCATGGATGGCCTCTGAATTTTCTCCTTTGCGTTTCTTTACTGTGGCAAAAATTAGGTCTCTTATGTATGTCTCTTGCCGTTTGTCCCGTCCCTCCATGAACATAACAGGTCATGGAAATGGGGAGTACCGTCAATCTTGATTGGTTGAACCTATGATGACCTGTTAGTTTGTTTTGGAATCACCTTGCATTGTACGTCTTGCACAAGGAGACAAGTCCAAAATATTCTCGATTGATGTAAAGGTACAATCACACCATTACCACTACTTGTTAGGGCTTAATCAACCTCGGTTTGCCAGGGGATTTGTACAACCACAAGTAGCAGGACTTGTTAGGAATCAGTACTAATATAATATACTTGTATTTTGTAGAGTAGATTGAGCTGTATGCAGCTGGATGGTAGTACCATGTCAAAGGGAGTACAACATTGAGTAATCAGTACTGTAGTTCATTGCTTTTCCCAAAGTAGCTGTTTGTTCTTAATCCTTTGTCTGGCTGTTCCGTGGATTAGCCAATATGCTGCTCTGCTCAGCATAAAGGGACAAAAACTTGCATTGATATTGGTTGTGTTAGATCTTGGAGAGGCCCGAGAGAACTACTTTGCCACTTTGGAGCCTATTATATGGCATTATTTCCTTATTTTGTGTATGACTATGAACAAGCTGTTCTGCTGGGTTTGGCGAGCCATTTTGTTTTCTGCTATTTGGATGTGTACACGTAAATACAGAGGCCCAGATAAACTCTTTCTACCCATATGCACCATCTTGATGGAACAAGGACATAAAGTCTTCCATTGTCCACAAAAAATCTGAAGAAAAAATCAAAACTTTCAAAACTCGGAGACTGAAAATTCAGGAACTATAAGAATATGTAAGCTTTAACTGGAGAACCAGTTGTTGGACTGGTGGCTGCGCGCAAAACAGGGCACGCCGAAACAGCTACGAAAGGGCCTGGGTTCCATCACCCTCCCGACGCCTTGGATGGTATGGAAACACCGGAATGACTGTGTATTCGAAGGTGCCCAGCCCTCGATACGCACCCTCGTCGACAAGATCAAAGATGAAGTCAGGCTCTGGGCTAGAGCAGGCGCCCATGGACTCAGAGTCATCCTCCCCCCCACCTGGGATGTACACTGATTGTATCTTAGCTAAACACTTGTATCCCTCTTAGGAGGTTGTAACCGAACTCTATCTTTTCAATGAAATGAAACACAAAGAATCCTTTGCGTTTTCTCGAAAAAAAAAACTGGAGAACCAATGCTGAAAAATTTCAGGTTGGAAGCTCTCAAATTGGCGAACTTTTGAAAATAGCTCTTATATACTATGATTTTTGTTCGAGCTGCATATTTGGTAATGTGAAGCACTTAATTACCATACAAATGCTTTTTGTACCTTTACCGGGCCATAAAATGGTTCTAAGTCTTAACAAATTACCTCATTGTTTACACATGTCCCTGCCTTGTGAAGACTCTTCAGATTTGTAGGTAGCTACTAATATAGCTCCCATCTTTGTTACGAAGTTGAATCTTGATTCAACCCTACACTCCCCTGACACTGACATAACGTCTGAAGAACGCCGCCTGAAGAATCCAGATCAAATAAAACAAGCAACTTGAAGACACCGATCTGGTTTCAGCTCTGCCACTGACATTCTTTGCTGTAAGTGTCTCTTCCAGTTTGTCTTGTCTCTCTACAAAACAGGGCACGCGCAATGCTAAATTAACAATGAACTACGGCCAATCTTGGACCTATGACTTGTTTGTTCTGTAATACATGTCTTTCAAGAGCACGCAAACCAAATTTATTTGATTAAAATACAGGTACAAGTAATAACCCTTAGTTACCTTTACCTCTACTTGCTTGGTCTTATTTAATCTTGATTTCTAGAGGATTATGCATAGGGGTTCAGAAGCAGCAGCACTTGCTAGCTTGGGATTAGTACTAGCTAAACATGAATTTAGTGGAGGGGGATTGAGCTGGATCCAGCTGGGTAATAGCATCTCAAGGGGAATACAAGATTGAGTAATCAGTAGTACATTGCTTCTCCCAAAGTGACTTTGTTCTTAACCCAATGTCTGTCTGTTCGACGAAGAACCCAAAATTTATGCTTATGGGTGTAAGCGGGTAATTTGCTCCACATGAAGGGACAAAACTTCCATTAATATTGGTTTTGCTAGATCTGTCAAGCTGGCGCATTTAAAAAGTTTGGAGCCTATTGCATGGCCTTGTTCTCATCTTGTACCTTTTTTCTGTATAAAGAAGAGAAAATTTTAATGGTCAATAATTGTGGTTGAGAGGATGTATTTCTTGATCTGAAACCTGTGAAATTCTTGGTTTCGAAACATGACTAAAAGGAAATGCAGCCAGAAAAATTTGCATCATGAACTGATGATCAAGTCAACCGGAACACAGAGATGCTGCAACAGAAGTGGGATAAATCTGATGGAACAAATTTGGTGTTGTAGATGTTGATATAATCTGGAATAAAACATTAAGGAGGTTTGATTTAGAATAAATCTAGAGCTTCAGTTAATTTGGAACAGAGGAAGTGCTACTTTTGTTTGAGCAACATATTTGGTCCCTTGAAGCACTTTACCATACAACTACGGTTGCACCTTTACCACACTATAAAATGGTTCTAACTCTTAGTTTAGCTCATGGTTTATACATCTCCCTGCGCTGTGAGTAAGTTTTGCAAATATTTAGTAAGGTACATGTGGGATCCCACTTACATCCTATATGAAACGACACTCGAAGAAGCCAATTCCAATAAAACAAGCAACTTGAAGACAGCGATCTTCTTTTAAGCTATGCCATTGACATTCCTTGCGTATGTGTCTCTCTCAGTTTGTCCGGTCCCTCTATGTAGTACAAAACAGGTCACAAGCAATGCTAAATTAACAATGAAACCAATCGTGGTCCTACCCTGTGACCTGTTTGTTCTGGAACCAGCTTGTGATACCTGTCTTGCGAGAGCAGACAAACCCAAGATTTTTTTGATTAAGGTATAACCATTAGTTGCATCTACTTCCTAGGGCTTAATTAACCCAAGTTTCTAGAGGGTATATTGTATAGAGGTGCACAATCAGCAACACTCACTAGCTTTTTTTTCTCCATAAATTGTAACCTTGGCATTAGTACTAGCTAAACATGTATTAGTAGAGTAGATTGAGCTGGATGCTTCTCGAGGGGAATACAAGATTTGAGTAATCAGTAGTACTAGTACGTTACTTCCCGAAGTGACAGTTTGTTCTTAATGCTTTGTCCGGTGCTCCATGGAAGAACCCAAAATATATGCTTATGGGTGTAAGCGATCGATTTGCCCAACATAAGGGACAAAAACAAGCATTGATACTGATTTTGTTAGATCTTGGAAGCTGGCGCATATAATAAGTTTGGAGCCTATTGCATGGCCTTGTTCTCATCTTGTCACGCGCGGTTCTGTACCTGCAATAGTACCTTCTTTTTTATATAAAAAAACACAGATTCTATATGGTCAATATTTCTGGTTTGAGACGTTGTCATCGTCTCAATCTCAACGCCGTGAAATTTCAAATATGACAAAGAATTTACAGCCAGAAAAGTTTGCATCATGAAGTGAAGATCATGTCAACCTGAAATAGAGATGCTACAACAGAAGTAGATTTAGATAGCAAAACTATGTTACACACGAGTGGATATGTGATTATGTTTCAGTACCCACTGTGTATATCACTACAAAGCAAGGCAGTATAGCCCGGGGATTAAACACAAATAGTTCTTCCAAATCAGAGCCGGAACTGACACTGTCACAGCCAAACTCCCCTGAGGAAATGCTGCCACTGACGACCTTCTTCACCCTCCCTGCTACCACCCTGCACACCAGCATCGCCCTCTTCTCGAAGCCGCTGCCGTCGGACTGCGCCACCCGCACCGTGTCATGAGCCCGCCCACTCGTCGCCATCGTCGCAATCTTCCCATCGCCGTCGACCCTAATGATAACAAACGCAAAGTTTGTCATGCTAAAATCTCTGCAAAAACTTAGCTGAACATTTGCTCCGGTACAACATACCTGAACCCGTCTCTGATAATGCTGCACAGGTTGCACTGTGACGGCGACCGGCAGAGGGCGGTGGAGCCGGCGAGGCCGAGGGAGCATTCGTTGAAGGTGGTGCACTGGAACCGGAGGATCTCGTTGCCATCGGCGGCGCACCTCGGGAAGCTCCTCCTGGCCAGCTCGTCTGCGCTGCTCGCCGCCGCGCTCGCCTTGACGCGCTCCCTGTACTGCTCGAACCTCTCCAAGGTCTTGCCAGAGTGTTGCACCTTGAGTATCCTCTCGATCCGGCACACCGGCGCCGCCAGCGGCTTCTTGACGAGCCAGCTCGACTGGAAGATGATCTCCACCACGTTCCTGCTCGTGTCGTCGGCGCCCAGCTCCGAAACTGCAACAATTCATTCATCAATGTGGAATTTGCTTGAAAAGATTCAAAAATGTAGTACAGCTTTGGCTGCAATTTGTTTATCATTACCTGCATGACGGGTTGATCTGTGGAGCTCGAGGGACTCAGGATTGACGAAGACCTCGTCGCAGTCGGCGCAGGGGAGCATCAGCATGGCGCCGCCGCCGAGGAGGCTTGTCCTGGGGTCGAGCACCGAGTGACACTCGTAGTAGCAGCCAGAGAGCTTCCTGAAGGACCTGGAGCCGACCCCGATGGACGAGAGCGGAGACGACGAGGAGGAGGATGAGCTGACGGTGGTTGCCGTCGTCGCCACCGTGGTGTCCGAGTTGAACGACGACGACGCGGACACGGCCGCCCCGGAAGCCGTCACAGGCACGGACACGGACAAGGTGTCATTGTCCGGAGCCTTCAGGGACCTGCTGCTCGCGCCGTTGCTGCTCTGGCCGCTTCCCCTGCTAAGCACGGCGCTCTCCTTCGTGCAACAGATTGACCCGGCGCAGGTCATGCTCCTGCCAATGCTGCTACTCCTCGTCTTCTTTGTCATCGTCGTCTTGCTCTTGCTCTTGCTGTTCTTGCTATCTCCTGCTTCCCCTCCTCCTCCTCCTCCTGGTTGGCTCCTGCTCTTCAGCACCATGGCTCCCCAGAAGGAAGAACCAGATTGCTTCTGCTGCTTTTTCTCTCCACCTTTGCTCATCTTCTTGGCAGCTGCAACTGCATCCATTGGCGTAGAAGAAGAAGAAGAGCTAGTAGGCATACCTATCTTAAACCTTGCTGGGAGGGAGGGAGAAAGGGTTGCTGAAAATAGGGGACGGTGTCTGGAGCTTTGCTCAGTAAACTAGCAGCTTTAGGCTCCATTGCTCCATGATTAGTTTACCAATTGTGCCCTTAATGACCTCCCCTTTTGGTGCCCGTAACCTGGTAATGGTGGATGGTGGGAGTGAATGGAAAGGCACACAAGGTTGCAGATGCCAAGGAGATAAAAGCTAGGGGCTGGCTCATGGCGTGCAGGCATGGCATGGGCAGCTTGCAATCATGCTTCCAATCCTCACCATGTGCTGTATGTTATCTATCTCCTGTTAGTGTTTTTTTCTACAGTATATGAGAAATAAATCAGGGGGTACTACTCATCAAATCCTATGCTTTAAGTTAAAAAAAAGAGAGCATATTCTCCTTTTCTCAAGAAAAAAAAGTAATCGCATGGTGTTGTTAAATGTACTACCTCGGTTCCACAATGTAAGACTTTTTAGCAAGATAAACTAGGTTGCTAGAAAGACTTATATTATGGAACAGAGGGAGTAAGTTGGTAGAAAGAAGCCATTAACTGTGAACCATCTACGTTATACCCTGTTCTTTCTAAAACCGTTTAATTTGAACTCCATCTTGGATAATGGTTGTGCATTATGGCGATTCAAAAATATATTAAGAAATTCAGAGATGCAAGGAATTCTTGGATTTTTGTAACCTGCTATTTTTCATAATATAATATGATTATTTGTGTCATAGCCGAAAAAATGGCGCATGATATAATGTTTTTTTGGTACGAAAGACAAAGTGTCATATTTCTGGATCAAGATTTACAAGCCCACAATGTTTGGTATCCCTTTCATTTATGATATTTTCCAGTTACCACCTAAAACTTTGAAGGTTAAATAATCGAGGTAAGGACCGGCAATGGTTTCATCTTGCGAGGTTTTCATTAAACCTGAAAAGATTGTATGGAGGTGGAGAATGCTATAAAATGAGAGTTGAATTTTTATATTTACTATTTATTCACATGTATTTGATGTAATATTGTGGTTTATGATCTCATAGCTTTCCATATATACATTCATGATTTTATTTCACATTTTCGTATGTGTTGGTATCACAAAATCACTTCTCAGATATCGATCTTTCTGAAGTTGATATGTGTGTCCGGGTCCGGAGAAACATTGGGTGGCAACCCTACTTTGTGGGAAGCACTCCTAGAAGATTTAAAAAAAAACTTCTAACAAAGTTCTTCCTGAAAAACTAAACATCGGTTAGAATGTACGAAACAGATAAATAAAGAAACAAACAAACAGTACCAAAATCTCATTTGAAATGTTTTTTTTTACTGCTCACATTTGAAATGTTAATAAAAAAGTTCAAACTTTGGAAAACCACTCCCTTACATAGATTTTACATAGACACGGCCGTGAGGCCGGGTTCTTCTTTTTTTTTTGAAAAAATACATAGACCCGTCCGGTTGATTCCACCGGATATTTCAATACATGTCTACTCCATATTGTGTACCATATATATGAAACGATCTAGCTGAATTTCAAAGAGGGCAAAAAAGTGGAATATCGTCCTCTTTGGGTGACAAAAAGGATCACCCTCTCGGCGATACATATCAACCAAATGAGGAGGTAATCTATACGGAAGCAGGAATCATCCTCTGAATATGCACCGCATCGTATCGAAAGACTACTCTGTGAGACTGTGATCTCGAAATGGAACTCTAGGGCATGATTGCGCCCTGCACTCGATGAAAATCCAGCAGACGCCGGGTACCACGCAACGCAATGGGTTGGGCAAGCTTTTGCCTGTAAAAGCGTACTAGCTCGCGCGAGCAGGGAGAGGGGGGGTGCGTCACATCATTAGCCAGCCCACTGGAATCAAACGGCTACATACATACGTATTTGTATTTGGTTCCATGCGTGGCGTGGCTGGTCCTGCTGGCTTGTCTCTACGTCCTTCGATTTGGTTTTGGATCGGCGCGAAAGATGGTCGTCGATTCGGTCGTCGGGTAGCGCGTTCGTCCGGTGGCTGGCCCTACCTGTCACGTTGGCCGATTGATATGAATTCGGTCGATTCGAATCAAGTAGATCCTGGCATTTTTCTGTTGCGACAGAGCTAAGGGGCACGGACAGGTTACTATCCAGTCGAGAATGTTCGTTCACTGTTTTTTTTTATAACCGGCCTCAATCATTATTGATTTATTGTAAACGTATAAATGGTTGGATTAGTTGGCGAAATATGCATTGCCTCGTAGGTGTAGATGCACCAACTACAAAGAAACCGCGTTTTTATAATATCGAACAAAATTTATATGAATGTATGTTCTAAGTTTTAACATTCAAACACTGCCCCCTACCACGTCTGCCTCATATATAGGTATAGATGCACCAACTACAAAGAAACAGGGGGTGGAGTTTTGGCTCCCGGGAGCATATGTTCCTGGTTTTTAAAATGCATTTCCAAGTGGTGGGAGCATATGCTCCCAAGTTCCGAAATGAATTTCCCCAAAGAAACCGCATTTTATATAAGCACACTACGGCGCAACATGAAACACCGTCCTCGGCCACGTCTACCTCATTCAGATTGATCCGCTCTATGCGACTTCATTGTGCGCCATAGTCCGAAGGTGTTTGCTCCTCATATTATCCCACTCCTTTTTTATGCATATCTTACTTCTTTGAATATGATTTTTTTTACTGAAAGAGCTATCTACGACTCATAGTTGTTGTCTAAAGGATGGCCGATGCTTTTGCCCAAGCGAATGGTGCTCCCAGACCCGTCTGAAAGAGCATGGTTGCCCCCATGTGTGGTTTTGATAATTAATGATAATCCTTAAGTACTAATGTGTGCTTTGAGCTATACTTGTAGTTTTGGTCCATAGCAATGTTTGAACTCCATATGTTGGAGTCAAGGCTAAAAGAAGAAGAGTTTATATTGATCAAGGCTAAGTGCAAGTTGATCAACACATGAGGCTAGGGATGTACCATGAGGGATCATATGATCCCATGGTATGGTAAGCAATTGTCAATATAGCCTTGTAAACTAACCCATGATCTATGTGCTTGTATCTCTATGTGTGGTTAGGCATTTCTCCATAAGCATGCAATAAAAGAGATATCCTATGTAGCCCATGGAGTATGGCGTCACGTGGTGATCGTCATCAAGATAAAGGCCAAGTGAAGATATGTCGAATGGTGCCTCTCCCATCTTGGTGTATGGGGGAGCACGTTGAGAGTCTTCACCAAGCGGAGCGCAATCAAGAAAGGTGGTCCATCTTGAGAAGAAAAAGATCGTCATCATCTAGTTCAAGTGGATTATGCGCAAGACAAAAGTATGATCTTGATAGGATTTCTATTTTACCGGTCTCATGATGTTAGTTGAGAGACCGGGTTATATGATAGATAGTTGTACTATCAAAAGGGGCTCTCGAGCGAGTATCTTGATCGTATCGTCGTAGAGGGCTCAAACCTTTGCATCCTTGGCATCATCTTTATTGGTTCTTATTTGGCTTATCGTGGTGTGTTCTTGGTGTTTGTCGTGCTTGTCATGACAAGGCCAAGTTCACTGAAAATGGATTTCGTATGCATCTCCTCTTGCGTTTTCGGTTTTGGAGATTTTGCCGGTCCATCCGTGCGGAAGGTTTCACTCTTCCATTTATTAGCAAAATCTCCCTTACTTGGTTTCAATATTTTCAATTTTTGTTGGCTAGCCCTTGTCGTCCTCTTTCCAACAAAATTGGATTCACCTCGATTGGAGTTTACTAGCAAAAGTTATTCAATTTCAGGGTTTTGCTGTTTTTCTCTGTGCAGCGGTAGTACCGCCGCCTCTGGCGGCAGTACCGCCAGTAGTGCCGCCAGCACTGCCGCCAGGGAGGCGCTCTGTTAGCCCTCAGCGGCAGTACCGCAGCCTCTGGCGGTAGTACCGCTGCTGGGGACTTCGAGCCCTCCCCTGGGCTGTGCAGCACCGCCAACAGTGCCGCTAGCACTGCCGCCATTTAGCCTCTCTGTTGCGCCCCAGCGGTAGTACCGCCGCCTCGGCGGAAGTACCGTTGCTGCGGGATCTTTTGATAGCCGTTGGTCGGCTGAAACGCGTGGGGCGGTAGTACCGCCCCTGCGCGAATCTGCCCCCAACGGTTGGTTTTTGGGGCAACCTATTTAAGGGGCTTTCTTCCCCAATGGTTGCCCAACTCTTGGCACTCTCTCTCTCCTCCATTATTAACCTTTTGAGAGCTTGCCTTCTCTCTATTCTTCCATGATTCTTGTCTCCTTGTAGAGGGAAAAGAGGGAGGAGATCTAGATCTACATTTCCACCAAGACATATCTCCTCTAAGTGAGGGGAAGCCTTTAGATCTAGATCTTTGAGTTGCTTTGTGTTTCTCCTTTGTTCTTCCTCTCAAATCTCTCCCTAGCATTAGTTGCTTTGGTTGGATTTGGGAGTGAAGGACTTGACCACTTTGTGTTGTCTTGCCTTTTGCATTTGGTACATAGGTTTGAGTTCCCCACGGTGATACGTGGGATTGAAGTTCGAGAAGCTTGTTACTCTTGGGTGCATAGGGCTCCCAAGAGCTTGTGCCTCTTGGGTGCATTGTGTACCCTAGACAGTTGGTGGGTGTCGCGAAGATCCCCTAGTTGTGAATCTTCGGGCACATTGTACGGATTTGGTCAACGCCCTTAAGAAGACCTCATTGTACGGGTTTGGTCAACGCGCTCAAGAAGACCTCATAGTGGATGAGCAAATCCCCCATCGGGTATTCCCCACGGGAGGAGCTCACGGAGAATAGGATGACCACGGGCATGCTTGTAGGAGGGCCAAGGAGCCTCCACACCTCTCGAACGTAGACGTACTTTCATTGGGAAGGAACTACGGGAAACTAACCTCCGTCTTCACTTGTGTCGGTTATCTCTAGCTATAACCAAACCCCTTTACTTATGCATTTACTTTGTGATAGCCATCGAGCTTGAAGTTATATATCTTACTATCCTTGTTGTTAACTTGCCTAGCATAAGTTGTTGGTGCACATAGGTGAACCTAGTATATTAGGTTTTGGGCTTGATAAATTAAACGTTAGTTTTATTCCGCATTTATTCAAGCCTAAACGTAAAAGTTTTAAATCGTCTATTCACCCCCCCTCTAGGCGACATCTCGTTCTTTCAATTGGTATCAGAGCAAGGTCTCTCTTTGTTAGGCTTTACCGTCTAGTGAGCAAAGATGTCGTTTCGGGAATTAGTGCGCGATCCCACTTTTATATTCGATGGCACATATTATGTTGTTTGGAAAATTCGCATGATTAATCTTTTTAGGGACATAAGTCCAAATATAGAGAGAATTTTAGATATGGGATTTCCCCCTCCAAAGGACTCCCAAAAGTTGTCTTTAGGGGATGAGGAAATCTCTTATCTTGATTCTCTAGTATCTAATGCAATTGTCCATGTTTTGAGTGATATAGTTCTCGGGTCAATCATGCCTTATGTAAATGCTCATGAGCTATGGACGAAGCTTCAAGATAAATATGGCAAGTCCAAGATTGATGAGGATGATTGTTCTTCTTCCACCTCCGGACATGATGAGTTCTCAACTTTGTCTACTCCACCTATATGTGGTAAGCTACAAACTAGTGACATGGTGAGTAGTGATGGCCATTGCAATGTTTATAGTGAGTTCACTATTAATGATCCTTTGTCTCTATCTCATTGCAATGCTTCATTTAAGGACTTAAGCACTTCTACAACTATAAATGCTTTAAATGCTTGTGTTTCCTCTAGTCCTTGTGTTTCTATCAATGTAGAGGAAATCCAACTTCTTATGAAACAAAATATGAATTTAAGTCATGCATCAACTAATGGTTCATGTCGGGGATATACAAAATAGGGGTATCATCGACATGTACATATTCCAGGGTGGCCCACTGGTGGTAATGCCGGCTGGTTTACCGGGCGGCCCAGTATGCTGAAGCGCAAGAAGAAGGCGAAGCCGGCTAAAGAGGATCCAAGACGAAGGCCCAGTAACTATCCGACTTGGTGAACAAGACGAAGACAACGAAGCCGTGTTAGTGTAGAACTCATGTTACCTTAGTCGGTGCACCTTCTTTGTAAGCCCTAGGTCCGGCCGCCTTTATAAGCCGGCCTACGGGACTCCTTAGAGCAGACCCAAGCCTTTCAGGCTATACACGCCATCATTGTAATCGGCTCATATTGCCTTATAGTGACTTATAGCAGCACTTAGGATCACGCCACCTTCGTATGATCCGAAGCTGGGTAAACTGTGTATAATCCCGTCACCGGAATCCCGCTATGTTCCTCCCCCACGTTTTCTCTCTACCGTCGGCGTATACCTAGCCGGATGGCACCTCTGTCCCGGCCAGATTTGACAATACCACGACAGTTGGCACCCACCGTGGGGCGAGAGGCGTCAAGGCAATGATCCAGGCGGGATCCTTCATCATCATCGGGGAGATCGCATCTAGCCGGCCGGATCTTATTCGACACGTTCAACCGTCGTATTCGGCTAGATCGCATATACCCGATTGATCCAATTCAGCATGTTCAATGTCCTAGTCTACGATCAGATCGCACCTGGCCGGATCACGCGCTTTAAAGCGCTCGTCTAAATCGCATCTGATCGTTTCGGCACGATCAGCCTCGCCGTCTTCTTTTCTCTTCGATCGGTCTAGGGGCTCGACTTCAGCAAGGCGCTTCCCGATCGGTTCTAATGAGGAGACCAGGTGTGCGGCGTCGTGATCGATAAAAACTCGCACGAGCGAACCCCCCGCACCGTCGGCATGTTCACTCGCTATTCAATGACGTGCTTGTCCTGAAGCAACTTCCGATTCAATCCTTTGGAGCTAATCAAAGAGAAGCTAATCAAGGAGAGGTGCTGCTGTGCTGGCGCGATGGTCAGACACCAACAGGCCCAAGACACTGCACCACGCGATGTACCGCCGGGTCGGACAAACTTTTTTGCGGCAAGCAATGTCGCCGAGGCTCAGCGGCAGGCACACGAAGGCAGCAAGATCAGCTAGCTCACCTCAGGCCTCGAGGAACAAGACCACCTGATGATTAATTCAACGTGATGCATGCTCATGGCAATGGTCAGTCCTGCCGTGGGCCAGCATGCATGTGTACGTACTACTAGTATTAGCTACCATCTGATATAATCAGTTGGTAGTTTAGATACTTCTACGTACGTACCTGAATTCGGCAAATTCAGCGTCCCCTCCATCGCTATGGATTTTAGCTCAACCGCGGGCTGCTTGCTCGCAACTAGCTGACAGCCCGCGCAACACGACGCCTTTTCGGCATACTCATCTCGCGTTGCGGCTTAATTGCCAACGCGGTATGATGTTTTTTCGCGTTCTTGTCTACTCGTCATTACGTTCCGGCTTAATTGTCGACGTGGACAATGTCTATTAGACATAATTATCGTCGTGTTCAGCTTAATTGCTAACAGGACATGACGTCTCTCTGACGTATTTATCGTCGCATTTCGGCTTAATTGCCGACGCGGCATGGCATCTTTTGGCGTACCCGTCGTCGCGTTACAGCTTAATTGCTGACGTGGCACGATGTATTGATCGTCGTTGTTCCGGCTTACGTGACAACCCGAAAATAATCAATTTTTTTTCTTTCTTTCTTTCTCTTTGTCCCGGTTTAGACGAGTTCATCGTCATCTACGCCACGTCCGGCTTAGGCGGATCCATCGTGGCCTACTCGTCATCGCGGTCCGGCTTAATTGCCGTCGCGGCCTACTCATCGCCGCATCCCGGTCTACGCGTCATCAACGCCAAGAGCATCAAAAAGCTAAGTTTTTTAGCAATTCTCTCGTTAACATTATATATGCTCATGAAATAAATTCTGATTCGCTCTTCGAGATCACGCCATCTTTTATTTCCCGATGATCATATATACTAAGCTATCAATGTCAACCCGAATTTGCTTCGTGCTAGTGGTTATGTTTCTGATATTTTTTGGCCATGTTGCCTTACAAACTAATGTTTTTTCCGTCTAAAAGTATTCATCTTTTCGCTTATGTGCTGGGTCGCCTAAGTAGGTGTTTCGGCACCAAAAGCCGGCGCTTGTTCTGGGTTTAAACAGCTTGGTATTGCATCCCTGTTGCCCAGCAGACATTCCGTGCTGGAGGTTTGCTAACACACGAAATATGACTAAAGTGCATAAACCAGAAAACATAAAGGCGGACCGCAGATAATCTGCAACCCAAAGTTTTTATTGAAAAAACTGTCGGCTTAGGCCTTACAATTGTTCAACTTGCATTAAAAGTACAGCTTAATGCAGTTATTGTTTATTCTATAGGTGCTTTCGTTGTCGCTTCATCAAGGACGTCACCTGCAAGACGACTTATTTCATAAGGTTGGCATTGTCATTGTCCTGTTGCCCGGTGAGATGTATTCATCAAGGCTCACGCCGCCTTATTTCATAAGGTCGACATGAGCCTCGGGGGCTACAGTCCGTCGAAACTTACAGTTTTGATGGATAGCTCGGGGGCTGCGTCGAGTCTCATGCCGCCATAATTCATATGCCGACATGAGCCTCGGGGGCTACAACCATTGGATCTATAATGACGCAAGTTCTGCTGAGCATCGACCCGACTTTCGAGTATTTCAAGCCGATGCTCGGGGGCTACAGCCATCGGATTTTCTAAGTCTCATGCCGCCATACTTCATAAGCCGACATGAATCTCGGGGGCTACATCCACAAGGGCAGGAAGCTTTTTTGTTCATCAACTTTTCGGAATAAACTCAGTTCTGAAACATGCAAATTGACTGTGTTCCCAATGGACAATAAAGCCGGCACCAGCCGGCACAGTTCAATTCTGAAAATAGACTGGACGCGGCCTACTTCAGAAGCATGAAAATCGGACGAGTTCCACTGAACACAAGCCGGCATGATAAAAAATCAATCAGCCCGGACGTCCTGGTCAATCCGTCTTAAACAACAATTAAGACGATGGCAGTTCGGCAGTAGATGTCGAATTATTTTCTTCGGCAAAGTTTCAAGTTCTACATCGGTCTAACGAAGACAAGACAAACAAAGGCGAAACTATTTCAAACCCGTCGAAGAAGCCGGCCGCTAGAGAACTCAAAACTTTCTGGGGGCTAATGTCGGGGATATACCAAATAGGGGTATTATCGACATGTACATATTCTAGTATACCAGGGTGGCCCACTGGTGGTAATGACGGTTGGCTTACCGGGCGGCCCAGTATGCTGAAGCGCAAGGAGAAGGCAAAGCCAACTAAGGAGAATCCAAGACGAAGTCACAGTAACTATTCGGCTTGGTGAACAAGACGAAGACAACGAAGCCGTGTTAGTCTAGGACTCCTGTTACCTTAGTCGGTGCACCTTCCTTGTAACCCCTAGGTCCGGCTGCCTTTATAAGCCGGCCTACGGGACGCCTTAGAGCAGACCCAAGCCTTTCAGGCTATACACACCATCATTGTAATCGGCTCATATTGCCTTATAGTAATTTATAGCAGCATGTAGGATCACGCCACCGTCATGTGATCCGAAGCTGGGTAAACTGTGTGTAATCCCGTCACCGGAATCCCGCTACGTTCCTCCCCCCACGTATTCTCTCTACCGTCGGCGTATACCTAGCCGGATGGCATCCCTGTCCCGGCTAGATTTGACAATACCACGACAGTTCATCTTCATCAACTATCTTTTGCCTTATGGCTAAATCTACAAGTAATGTTGATGATGACAACAACAATGAAGATGTTGATAATGATGCTCTCTTAAATAAGATGAGAAAAAGTGTTCTTCATGCTCTTCGTAAGAATGATAATGCTCACTCTAACTTCATGCAAATCATGGCTATTTTTTATGAGAGTAAGAATATTATTGATGAGTATGAAGACACCATTGAGAAAATGGAAGCTCGTGAACGTGATTATGCCAATGAGATTGCGGACTTCTCTATTGCTCTTGAAGAAGAGCAAAGTCGTAGGTCGACTCTTGAGGAAACTTTTGTTAATCTTGAGGAGACTAATAATCTAGAGATGTCCAAACTAAGAAAAGATCATGATCATGCTCAACCTCTTGCTAAAATAATCAAAACAAAAAATAGTGAGCTTGTTGTTGAAAATGTTAGACTTCTTGAGAATAATGAGAAACTTGAAAAGGAACTCGAAGCCTTGGAAGGTTCTCTCGCAAATCTCACTAAGTCTCATGATCAACTCCAAGCTCAAATGCTAAAAGATCTTCCTACTTGTTCTCTTATTGCTATTAATGATGATGCTTGTGCTACTAACTCTACTTCTTGAGAAGCATCCATTTTAAAGGAGAATTTTTAAGTTAGGGCTCAACTTGAGTTGCTAACTAGCAATTATGGGAAATTGGAAGAAAGTCATAAAAAGCTATCTAGCTCTCATGATGATCTTCTAGTGTCCCATGATAGGCTAAAGTTAGCTCATGAGGCTATCACTACCAAGGTAACATCTAGTGAGCCACATGTGGACAATGGCACAATTTCTAGTATAATTGCTATATTGCCATGTGCTAATCCTAGTAGTTCATCCACTCACAATGTTGGCACATCATGTGATGAATTACTTTCCTTGCCTTGTTGCTCTAACAATGGTGCATCTACCTTCTCTAGTACTTGTGTTGTCACTAACCATGTAGAGGAAAGGCATGAGTTCAATGCCCAAGCCATTTCTTTGAAAAAGGCTTGGAAAAGAGTCATAAAGGGAAGTCCACACTTGACAACATGTTGAGTGTGCAACAATCCCCCAATGAAAAGAGTGGACTTGGATTCAACTCCAACAACAAGAACAAGTCCAAGATAGACAAGAAGAAGGGCCAAGAACAAGTCAAGAATTCAGCCAAGATTACTTGCTTCAAGTGCAAGATTGAAGGGCACCACGTTAGATCTTTCCCAATGAAGAAGAAGCCTCTTAGTTAGAAGCAACTAGGGAAGCGGCCTCTTGTTCAATCTCATGCTCAACCACGAGTTTCACAATAACCACGAGTTTCACAACAACCAGGAGCCTATCAAGAAGAAAGAGAAGAGTCGATGTTGCTATCTATGCCGTGAGAAGGGGCATTTGGCTTCTTTATGTACCAATGGTACCCTATCCAACCCTATCATAATTGATGATGTTTATTCTCTTATGAAGGATAGGGATGGCAATGTGCTTGCCAAATATGTGGGAACTCAAATTGGTGTCAAGAAAATAACCATTTGGGTACCCAAACCTATTGTGACTAACATCTTAGGACCCAACTTTGTTGGGGACCAACAAGCTCAAACTTGATCAATAGGTTGTGTTGGAGGACATTGGAAACTTGACTATCTTTTGAAGAAGTAAGGGATCTTCATGGTTATATTTCTCAAGCCAAGTCAATTGGATTATCACATATCTATCTTATACCCAATGTTCCTCCTTGCGGTAAATTGTACTTAACTCATTTACATTGAAAGTTACTTGCCCCCTTGCATGTGTTAGTTTTGTTCCTAGCATGTGTTTATATATTATGTGCTTCTTTCTTACTTATCTTGAGAAATCAAGTATGTGTATGTTAGTTGTGTATAATGTATGTGTAAACTTTGTGTTGAGCCTTTTATTGGATCTTGTGTGGATTTTATTTGGCTCTTTTGAGAGATTAATGGACTATACCATTTTTGGGTGAGTGACTTGCTTTGTGCACTTCACAATCCAAAAAATGTGTATTCATGTTGTACACCACATAGTATTGATATAGTAAGATTATCTAGTCTCTATGTGGTATGTATTATTCATCAGAAATTCAAATTCTATAATGTCCACTAATTTCTCTAGTTGGTTTTTAATTGCCTCTTGTTAGAAAGAAATGGATCACCACGTTATGGGGGAGTAATAAGCTATGTTCCCATTACAATTCTAGAAAATGTGAACATTTGAGGTTTTGCCACTTGGATTTGATATTGTAAATCATCCTATCACTACTAGGGAAAGGTCTATTAGTGGTGCACCTTTTTGGAATTCTGTGGCGCATCATGAAAAAAGTGGGATGTGCCACAGAATTCTCGCCACTAAATTATATTTCTGTGGCGCACGCCGGTGGTGCGTGTAGCGGACCTGCACTTAGAAATATGGCAAGATCCCTGTGTATAGTGCTAGTCCCTGGATCGAATCGCTAGCACACACAGTTTACGATGAATACCTTAACATTGTATCAATTTATTACACGAATAATCCAGAATTTACAACTATCCATTACAACTTGCATAGCTCAAGGCTAGCCTTTTACAGAGATCAGCACAGCGGAAATAAAATTAGCAATGAGTCTCCATCATCTTCATGTGCCACAGGCGAACATGTTGGTTGCAGACTCGAAACCCTTAACGAAACCTCACTCTTCATCAGAATAACCTGATAAAAGAATTCAACAGGGTGGGTCAGAACCATATGAAATGGAACTGGCAAGTGACACTATGTGGACACTTAGTGGAATAACTCTATAACCTGTATGCATATTTGGCTGGTGGAGTTTCAAGGCTATTTTGCATAAAAGCCAATTTTGCCTAACACTTTGTAAAACATTTTCCTTTTAAATATTCGAGACAATATGGTATGAAATCCATAGTCTCGTCTACCCTTGTTTACCCATCAAATTTTACTTAGAGAAATAAGATGTTGGGAGCCTCCGTTGCCATCCTTGATCAGCTGCTTGAATTGTCCGTAACCGGGGACACGGCTAAGTACTTAGTTTTTAACTCTGCAGAGGTTGTGCACTTTCACCATTAGACCCAACAAACCCAAACTATCCTCAAGCACTCAATTTGTGTTAAGGAAAAGGAGAGAGTTGAGACGAGACTTTTCAGAAGCATTTTCTCCTTCCGTAC
>QRDG01001019.1:26811-116050 GCA_012064385.1 Puccinellia tenuiflora
ACTCAACTCATACAACCATTCAAGCCCAAATCCACCCAGGTGATAAATTAACTTAGTAGAATAAGCTTTTCAATAAAACACTTTTGCATAGCATCAATATATCTACTAAGTTTAATAGGATTCTAGACACAACTAGTGTAGAGGTAGAGTTTTAGCATAGCAATACTATCCAACACATGCATAAAGAATATACTAAGTCATGCTTATAAAATACTTAGGAATTTATGGGTGTGCCACTTGCCTTGGCAAACAGGAGCAGTAGATGCAGTTGCAACCACTTTCGTCTCTCTCCGGAATTTCTAACAAGTCAAACAAACCACAAATAAACATACAATCATAAATGCAACACTTTAGAAAAATATGACATGCATGAGATGCAGAATGATACAAGAAAAGAAATGGTATGAAAGACATGCAAAACAAATTAAGGAAATACATAACATGACAAAATCCCATTTGACTAAGGCAAGGCCAGGGTTGAGTAAAATTTGATAAAACAACAACTTGAAGAGTTGTAGGGCTATTCTTAAGTTTTCACAAGTTTGGTCTTCAATAATCTTCACTTCCTTTGCAGCTTCATTTGATCTTCAATGGTCTTCATTGATCTATGTCCAAGGTGAGAGATAGAAAGTAGAAAGAAGAAAACATAGAAAGAATGGAGTAGTTGGTCTTCCAAGCATCTTCAACTTCTTTGTAACTTTCTCCTTGGTGTGTTGACTCCATTGAAAAGTTGTGGACTTGATGGTTTTGCAGCCTTGATTGTTGGCATCAACAAGGTTGGTCTTCGAATATAACTTAGTCACCATGAAGTCTAAGAGAAGGAAGAAAGGAAAGAAAGACTTAGAAACATGTAGGGGGGGTTGGTCTTCAGGAACTTCCTCTGGATTTCTTCTGAGTACTTTTACTTCTTGGAGATGCTTCTGGAGTCTTGTTTCCTTGGCTAAGTCATTCATGAGTTCTTCATTGTTTCCACTAATTTCTAACTTAGTGGTTTTGACTAGAGGGTTCAAAAGAGCTAACATGCATCCTCAAAATTTCTAAGGAGGAAGTCATGTAAGAAGTACAAAATAATACTAAGGACTTAAAATGCATGCCATGCTTATGAAAATGCTCTAAGTAATGCAAACAAGAAAGACGATCCAAAATAACTAAGGACCAATGGTCAAACAACAAGTCACAAATAATTTCTAAGAAAAAGTTAACAACATAAGAGGAGCTAAAATTTTCTAAGGAAAGGTGTTTGTCAAAAATACTTATCAAATATTTTCTAAGGAAGAAATAGTTTTGTTTTGAGAGACAAAAATATTTCTAAGTACTTTTAGTACTAAAGTCTTCAAAATACTACTAAGTTATTTTATAACTCGAATATAAAAATAATTTTTAGTACATTTTATTTATTAAAATAACACCTAAAAGCATTTAATCAATATTTACTCAAAAATCAAAGAAAATAATTTTACAAAAATAATGGAGTAGTCCTACGGCCAATACTTAGGCATACTAAACTATAGCAAAAGAGTTTGCTCAAAAATCTATTTTTAAACTCAAGTTATAGCCAAAATACTATTTAAACCACTTTTGAAAAACAACTAATTTAATTTCGACAAAACCTAAAAATAACTATGCTAAAAGTTTCTACAAGTCCTAAGCTTTCCAAAAATATAAAGTTTGCAAAATTTGGCCGAGCCGTTTTAAAGTTATGGAATTTACAACTTTTCATAAATTAAAATACCAATTAACAAAATTCTAAAAATACAGAAAATAATTATTTGGTAAAAGCTGAATTTTATTTCAGATCTTGGTAAATCTTACTTTTCTGAATCGTTTGGTATATTAAATGTTAAATTTGGGCTTACGGTTGATTTATTATTGAATTTACAAAATCTATCAATTTTCTGGAAATTTTAAAACGGAAAAGATTCTACTGCAGGGGCTAGGGGTGACTGGGCGCTGACCGTGTGCTGATGTGGCTGGCACGCAGTAGCTGACGAGTTGGTGACGAGGATGACACGTGGCTCTTCCTGATTGGCTTGAATAGATCTGTTTTTAGAAAAAGATGCGTAACTCAAATCGAAAAACTTTCTTCGGAGGAGTTGTAGGGATTGATGAGATCTACCTCCTGTAAAACTTTCACCTGATTTGGTTGGATGGTTGAAGAGTAATCGACGTATTACTCCGTCAGATCTGAAATCTTGTGGCACGAAATTCTCCGGCTGTGCTTGATGAAAAGTGATGATCTTTCTCGGGATGGAAAGATCTCGACGAGATCTACAACTCTCGCGAAGGAAGAATCAGCATACGAGCAAAGCTCCAACCGTGACAAGTAGAAGATGAAAACGAGATCTAAAATCGAAGTTTCGAGTTGGAGGCCGAAAATTGGGCAGCCTGGCGGCGGAAAATTGGGGGTTTTTGGGGAAAAAGGAGTGCGGGGTCGCTGGGTATTTATAGCGGAGTTTGGAGGCGAAACGATTTAGCAAACACAACAAATCGAGAGATTTTTCGGGAGCAGGTTCGGTACGTGAAGAACTCCTATTCTTCCTGAGGTCGTTCCGACCTGGGAGGCGATGGCCACATGGGCCGGTCGTGGGATTTGGCTGGCTGGGCCATGCTGGCCACCTTCTTGGGCCGTGCTGGGCTGGCTGCCTGGCCGACCGGCCCTTTTTTTTTTGATATTCAAAACTGAATCAAAACATTTCAGAAAAATTCAGAAAAATACTTTTTGGAAACCTTATTCAAAATACAATATTATGGCACTAATTTTGTCAACAAATAAGGTTAAATTATTTAAAATATTGACTAGGGTTACTTTGCACCCTCTATGTCAATTAATAAAATATATTTTAAATTTTGAAATCTTTTACTAATTCAAGCAATTTTAATGCAACAAACACATGATGCTTATGAATGCCCTGCATGATTTTGGGTTTTTAAACTTAAACAACAAAAAGTTTTTGATCCCTCTGAATTTTCAAAAATTTGAAATTCTTGGGATGTTACACACTACCACCCTTAAAAGGAATCTCGTCCCGAGATTCGGAGAGGCTAGAAAGAAAGATAGGTTTCGAACCTTCGGGTTTGGTCAACTGGGTTTTGAAAACTGGGTGGGCTACCACCCTTAAAAGAAATTTTTATAGGTAGTCCAAAACTCTCGTCTTTGGGCTAAGGTCCCACCGATTACTCTTGATTTATCACTGGAGTCAAATATGTCTTCCATTAATACATGACTGAACGTACCACTCACAACATAATCATTGCATCAAAACACCAATTACAATTTATTCTGGAACCAAGCTCGTATTGGGCTTTTATTGGGTTGATGCTGCTACCTCACGGACATGGTTCATGTGTCCCATCTTGAGAGAAGTTGACTTGGCAGCTTTTGCAGCCTTCCTTTCCGGACAATCGCTGGAATAGTGCCCCATCTCCTTGCACTTATAACACTGTATGTGACTAAGGTCCTTCTTCTTGTTGTTGTTTCCTTCCTCATGTAAGTTGCTGGTGTGATGCTGGGGTTCCTTCTCTGGGCATTTGTCGGCATAATGTCCCTTATCCTTGCACTTGTAACATGTCACCTGACTAATATCTCTGTTAGGTTTATAT
This sequence comes from Puccinellia tenuiflora, assembly GCA_012064385.1. Classification (NCBI taxonomy): domain Eukaryota; kingdom Viridiplantae; phylum Streptophyta; class Magnoliopsida; order Poales; family Poaceae; genus Puccinellia; species Puccinellia tenuiflora. The sequence continues at coordinate 30,412 of QRDG01001019.1, forward strand.
TCGTGGTGCTGCTGGCCATTTTCATCGCTGTGACCGATGTGTACATTTATTTTGTCTCCCCCATCGTCTCCTTTGAGTCCGTCATGGTGGTTAAGATCATGTTGTTTATGGTCCTTACCATAACCATGATGGTTCCCATGCTTGAGTCCATCATTTCCTGCAAACTTGGTGTGTCTCTTGTGTGAAGGTTCTAAGTAAGTAGAGTTTGTTAGAAATATGCTTCCTCTTCTTTGTTGCTCTTTCTGAAAAGATCAGATCTCTGTAATCCTCTTCATCATAATCTACCTCAACAGTTGGGAACTTTGTTGTTCTCTTAGCAGGGCATTCTCGTGAAAAATGACCTTCCTCATCACATGAATAACAACACTTGGTGGTGCCTTTGGCTGTGTGGGGGTGAGTTCTGAGTCTGGCTTCCTCCTCCACCTTGGCATGAATTGTAAGTCTATTTTGATATTGTTTCGGCTTGACTCCATCACCATCCTTCTTCTCTGGGCAACTGTGGAAATAGTGTCCTTGATGTTTGCATATGTAGCAAGTGATATGTCTCAGGTCCTTTTTCCCCTTAAAAGCTTGGTGTATCCCTTTCTTGACCTGTTCATTTGCTTCCTGTACCAGGGGGTAAAGGTGGCACTGTGTAGGAATGTGATTATTTCCTTCACACAGATAGCAGGTGACTTGGGTTATGGTATAACCCTTATCCAAATAACTTGCATCACAATGGGGCCACTCATCATGGCACTCCTTGGACATGTGTCCTATCTCTCCACAGATTGTGCAGGCTCTAGGTCCTTCCAGAATATTCTCCTTGATTTCAACATCAACCTGTGCTAATTGGTTAATATTACTCGCCATCAGCTGCACCAATTGAGTCTGGTTGTTTAACAGTTGTTGAATAACTGTGTTTAACTCCTTCTTGGGGTTGTTGGCTTGACTTTCTTTCATCACTTGAGTCATTCTAGCGTGAGCTGCTTCGAGTTTTTTTAGTTGCACTGCATAAGGAAACTTGATGTGGCTCTCCTTCTCAATGTTGTTGGCAGGTGGATGGGACATCTGGTTTGGTTTAAGAATAGATGAGTATAGATAGAAAGAGCTAAAGAAGTGTTCTACCCAAAATAGCAGATCAAGGCAATTCATATTACAACAACATTCAGCAAACATCAAACAACATGGTTCAAACAAAACAAACGACCTAATATTGCCATACCAACTAAGTTAGTATGATCAATACACTATCACGTTATCATTGTTCTAACAAGGTAACTAAAGTGGTGGCCTCATCTATCTCTTCTTGAATTTCTTCAAATTCTTGTTTGACCTTTAAACTTTGTGCATCTTGGCGAAGACAATGTACTGGTTTCATGAAGTTGTAAACTTCAACTGTCTTGTCTTCGTCTCCTTGTTCTTCTACCACCAAAGTGTATCCACAAATGAGTCATACTAAATAAGGTAATATATCGTAGAAAATGAATAGTAGATGAGAGTATGAGAAAAGATAACTTGCAAATATTTCCTTTTTACTAGGATTGAATAAAATAGATTTTCAATTCTAGGTCTTTTCCTAGTTCTAATCCAAACCTAGGGTTTCGAATCTACAGGCAACACAATGCTCTGATACCATCTGTAGCGGACCTGCACTTAGAAATATGGCAAGATCCCTGTGTATAGTGCTAGTCCCTGGATCGAATCGCTAGCACACACAGTTTACGATGAATACCTTAACATTGTATCAATTTATTACACGAATAATCCCGAATTTACAACTATCCATTACAACTTGCATAGCTCAAGGCTAGCCTTTTACAGAGATCAGCACAGCGGAAATAAAATTAGCAATGAGTCTCCATCATCTTCATGTGCCACAGGCGAACATGTTGGTTGCAGACTCGAAACCCAAACGTAAACCTTACTCATCGTCAGAAAAATCTGCATCAATTAATAATTTGCAACAGAGTGGGTCAGATACCATTAAAAATGGATCTGGAAAGTGACACTATGTGGACACTTAGTGGAATAACTCTATAGCCTATATGCATATTTGGCTGGTGGAGTTTCAAGGCTATTTTGCATAAAGCCAATTTTGCCTAACACTTTTGTAAAATCTTTTCCTTAAAATTGAGATATGTATGGTATGACAACCACAATCTCATCTTCCCATGTTTACCCATCAAGTTTTACTTAAAGAAATTGGAATGTTGGGAGCCTCCGTCGAATCCTTGATCAGCTGCTTAAATTGTCCGTAACCAGGGACACGGCTAAGTACTTAGTTTTTAACTCTGCAGAGGTTGTGCACTTTCACCATTAGACTCAACAAACCCAAACTATCCTCAAGCACTCAATTTGTGTTAAGGAAAAGGAGAGAGTTGAGACGAGACTTTTCAGAAGCATTTTCTCCTTCCCGTACTGGCTTGACCCGTTCCACCTACATCCTCTACATCTGCTTGTCAAGCCGGGGGGAGTCCACGCAACTTAATTCATCTAGCCAGAGCCCATATGACTAATGGATGCACGGTAAGCATCTTAACTTAGAAAAAACTTTGGTCCCTTTGTTCCTGGGTGGCAATCCACAAGTGAATATCCCATCGGTAAAACCCCTAGGGATAACACTCAACTCATACAACCATTCAAGCCCAAATCCACCCAGGTGATAAATTAACTTAGTAGAATCAAGCTTTTCAATAAAACACTTTTGCATAGCATCAATATATCTACTAAGTTATCCATAGGATTCTAGACACAACTAGTGTAGAGGTATGAGGGGTTTAGCGCATAGCAATAATACTATCCAACACATGCTTATAAAGGAATATACTAAGTAATGCATATAAAATACTTAGGAAAATTATGGGGGTGTGCCACTTGCCTTGGCAAACAGGAGCAGTAGATGCAGTTGCAACCACTTTCGTCTCTCTCCGGAATTTCTAACAAGTCAAACAAACCACAAATAAACATACAATCATAAATGCAACACTTTAGAAAAATATGACATGCATGAGATGCAGAATGATACAAGAAAAGAAATGGTATGAAAGACATGCAAAACAAATTAAGGAAATACATAACATGACAAAATCCCATTTGACTAAGGCAAGGCCAGGGTTGAGTAAAATTTGATAAAACAACAACTTGAAGAGTTGTAGGGCTATTCTTAAGTTTTCACAAGTTTGGTCTTCAATAATCTTCACTTCCTTTGCAGCTTCATTTGATCTTCAATGGTCTTCATTGATCTATGTCCAAGGTGAGAGATAGAAAGTAGAAAGAAGAAAACATAGAAAGAATGGAGTAGTTGGTCTTCCAAGCATCTTCAACTTCTTTGTAACTTTCTCCTTGGTGTGTTGACTCCATTGAAAAGTTGTGGACTTGATGGTTTTGCAGCCTTGATTGTTGGCATCAACAAGGTTGGTCTTCGAATATAACTTAGTCACCATGAAGTCTAAGAGAAGGAAGAAAGGAAAGAAAGACTTAGAAACATGTAGGGGGGGTTGGTCTTCAGGAACTTCCTCTGGATTTCTTCTGAGTACTTTTACTTCTTGGAGATGCTTCTGGAGTCTTGTTTCCTTGGCTAAGTCATTCATGAGTTCTTCATTGTTTCCACTAATTTCTAACTTAGTGGTTTTGACTAGAGGGTTCAAAAGAGCTAACATGCATCCTCAAAATTTCTAAGGAGGAAGTCATGTAAGAAGTACAAAATAATACTAAGGACTTAAAATGCATGCCATGCTTATGAAAATGCTCTAAGTAATGCAAACAAGAAAGACGATCCAAAATAACTAAGGACCAATGGTCAAACAACAAGTCACAAATAATTTCTAAGAAAAAGTTAACAACATAAGAGGAGCTAAAATTTTCTAAGGAAAGGTGTTTGTCAAAAATACTTATCAAATATTTTCTAAGGAAGAAATAGTTTTGTTTTGAGAGACAAAAATATTTCTAAGTACTTTTAGTACTAAAGTCTTCAAAATACTACTAAGTTATTTTATAACTCGAATATAAAAATAATTTTTAGTACATTTTATTTATTAAAATAACACCTAAAAGCATTTAATCAATATTTACTCAAAAATCAAAGAAAATAATTTTACAAAAATAATGGAGTAGTCCTACAGCCAATACTTAGGCATACTAAACTATAGCAAAAGAGTTTGCTCAAAATCTATTTTTAAACTCAAGTTATAGCCAAAATACTATTTAAACCACTTTTGAAAAACAACTAATTTAATTTCGACAAAACCTAAAAATAACTATGCTAAAAGTTTCTACAAGTCCTAAGCTTTCCAAAAATATAAAGTTTACAAAATTTGGCCGAGCCGTTTTAAAGATATGGAATTTACAACTTTTCATAAATTAAAATACCAATTAACAAAATTCTAAAAATACAGAAAATAATTATTTGGTAAAAGCTGAATTTTATTTCAGATCTTGGTAAATCTTACTTTTCTGAATCGTTTGGTATATTAAATGTTAAATTTGGGCTTACGGTTGATTTATTATTGAATTTACAAAATCTATCAATTTTCTGGAAATTTTAAAATGGAAAAGATTCTACTGCAGGGGCTAGGGGTGACTGGGCGCTGACCGTGTGCTGATGTGGCTGGCACGTAGTAGCTGACGAGTTGGTGACGAGGATGACACGTGGCTCTTCCTGATTGGCTTGAATAGATCTGTTTTTAGAAAAAGATGCGTAACTCAAATCGAAAAACTTTCTTCGGAGGAGTTGTAGGGATTGATGAGATCTACCTCCTGTAAAACTTTCACCTGATTTGGTTGGATGGTTGAAGAGTAATCGACGTATTACTCCGTCAGATCTGAAATCTTGTGGCACGAAATTCTCCGGCTGTGCTTGATGAAAAGTGATGATCTTTCTCGGGATGGAAAGATCTCGACGAGATCTACAACTCTCGCGAAGGAAGAATCAGCATACGAGCAAAGCTCCAACCGTGACAAGTAGAAGATGAAAACGAGATAATCGAAGTTTCGAGTTGGAGGCCGAAAATTGGGCAGCTTGGCGGCGGAAAATTGGGGGTTTTTGGGGAAAAAGGAGTGCGGGGTCGCTGGGTATTTATAGTCGGAGTTTGGAGGCGAAACGATTTAGCAAACACAACAAATCGAGAGATTTTTCAGGAGCAGGTTCGGTACGTGAAGACTCCTATTCTTCCTGGAGGTCGTTCCGACCTGGGAGGAGATGGCCACATGGGCCGGTCGTGGGATTTGGCTGGCTGGGCCATGCTGGCCACCTTCTTGGGCCGTGCTGGGCTGGCTGCCTGGCCGACCGGCCCTTTTTTTTTTTTGATATTCAAAACTGAATCAAAACATTTCAGAAAATTCAGAAAAATACTTTTTGGAAACCTTATTCAAAATACAATATTATGGCACTAATTTTGTCAACAAATAAGGTTAAATTATTTAAAATATTGACTAGGGTTACTTTGCACCCTCTATGTCAATTAATAAAATATATTTTAAATTTTGAAATCTTTTACTAATTCAAGCAATTTTAATGCAACAAACACATGATGCTTATGAATGCCCTGCATGATTTTGGGTTTTTAAACTTAAACAACAAAAAGTTTTTGATCCCTCTGAATTTTTAAAAATTTGAAATTCTTGGGATGTTACACACCTACAAGTAGCTCAATACAAACATTAGTCCATAGAGATTGTCATTAATTATCAAAACCACACATGGGGCAAACATGCATTTTCAATCTCCCCCATTTTGGTAATTGATGACAATCCTTTTAAGAGGGTTTATATAATGAATAAAGCATCCTTGCAAGACAAACAAGCAAGGATGCAAGCGCATTAAAGGCAAATGCAATAAAATCATAAAACCCAAATTCCCTTAAACCCTCTAAAATTCTCCCCCATTGGCATCGATTGCCAAAATGGGAAGAAAAATTTAGAGAGCCAATATAATGTGAGTTCCTCCATAAAGTGTGCATTACTCAAGATATGAGTGAAATCAAATGCACATATCCATTGACGAATAATTAGAGGGAATCAAACTATATTGAGGATCCAAAGATTGCAAAAAGATGAAATCATTCTAAACATCTCCACAAAGGAGAAAAGCAATCGAAAAGATCCAAAGCGAGAGTTCTAAATAAAAATGGAGAAGCTCCCCAATGTTCATGCACTATTGAGGAGTGCACAAATATGGAATCCTCGCTCCCCTCCCCCCCCCCCCCCCCCCAAATCATCTAGAACACGCAACAAGTGCAAGTGTGCATAAAGCAAAAGAAAATCATAGCACTTGCACCATAGATATGGTTGAGCCATAAGGAGATACCAATTTTCAAAGATTCAACATAAGATAGGCCCAACCGAGATAAAAGGAAGATCTTTAAAGGAGTATGTTCACAAGCTTAGGGATACCAATTGGAAACTAAAACCAATTGAAAATGCCAAAAGCTAGTGAGAGCATTTAGCCAATAAAATTCAACATGCTCACCATGGTAAGCATGAAGTCAAAGATCTTCAATAAAACTTGAGTGCGCAAAGATGCAAATAGAAATAAGACAAGCACTCATGATAAATTTTCTTTTCAAAGTCATGAAAGAATCAAAGATAATAAACAATGTGACCCAAAAGAAATAGGATACCAATTAAAAGGTGACCTCTCTCGTATGTATAGGTTTCTAAGTAGACAAATCGTTGATGATATACATCCACAAAGAAACTTGCACATATGAAATGGTCGATGAAGGAGAGACCAAGGTATCCAAAGGGAAGTCATGAATATACAAAAGAGATTATTGCATAAAAGCATAGCACATAGCTCAAATTTATCTCATTGTATATAAATGAACTTCAAACACATCAAATGCATCACACATATCACTAAGGGAACAAGAGATAGTGAAGATGCTTTGAGCTAGGCAACAAGTATCACAAAGAAAGAATACCAATTGAAGAAAAGGTTTTTGCAATTTCATCACAAATATCATAAAGATATACCAAGTGAAGGAAATAAGCTAAGACCACAACAATTGCACATAAAAGATTTCATGCGAAGAAGCAACCTACACAAGGTTGAGACTAGAAAAGTATGCATGAGGTAGATACTTGTTACCGAGATACATTGACGATGAAGAAGATGAGAGTTTGTTTATCATCAAAGCTTGACTCCAATAATCACATGGTGAGAACACCTTCCTTATGAATGAGGCAAGCATCCAATGCATCTCCGTTGTACCTAAAACAACATTCAAGTACAACATGGTTCCCAAACTCATTGGGTCCCATAGTAGTTAGATGAACTACAATATACAGGAAACACTCCATATAAATATGTGCATATAGATATGACATTGAATTTCATGCACATCTTAGCCGATTTAGGATTTGGTGGAGTATTCCCTATACATTGGATCAAGAAAGACAAGCATGCCATATAATATATCTGTTAAAGGATATACATACAAAGTCTTTTAAGAACCAAACGAGATACAATTTGGACGAAAACACCAAGTAAACCAAGAAGAGAGAACACCAAAGTGTGACACAACAAGGTTGTCCAAATTATATCAAAATCCAATCAACACATGATTGAGGAAAAAACAAATCAACATATGATTGATTCCAAAACACATCAACACATGAAGTGTGTTATCAATAGGAATCGAATCAAAACAACACATGATCGATAAGACACCTATTGAAAATAAGATACCAACTAGGAGAAAAGATACCAAGAAGAGGATAATACTTGACCGAAATCAAGTAAAGTAAAATAAAGAAATAAGGTATCAAATCTCCCACAATAAGTATCAATTGAAACAAAATATCTATGGATGAGATATCAATTCCAATTAATACCAATTGAAGGTATCGAAACAAAGCCAAATAGCATAGAGGATAAAATATGATATAGCTCAAAAGGCATTTCTCATTCATGAATATAAAACACAAACATGAGGAATGAGAAAGCAACTCCCTAGAGAGAGCAAGGTTACAACAAATAAACCAAACACTCTCTACTCATTTTACGATGGCACAAAGCATCAAGAGAAAAAGGTGTGTATTCCATAAACACATACGATAGAAATCAAATGCCAATTGAAAGGATCAAATATTGATAGATAGGATAGTGTTCTAAATAAAAAGGAATGCTCCCCCAAGATTCATGCATTATCTTTGATATTTGCATTTGAATACAAAATGCATGCACAAGGGATCATTACTCTCCATATTTTATTTACAACACTAAACACTATCAATTGAAAAATTAGGATCCATGCAAGAGGCAAGGAAGACAAAGGGAGTAAAAACAAAAACACTTGGCAATAAATAAGGCAATTCAACGCAAGAGCCAATATGAGGATGAACAAAAATATTCTACCACAAATGTGAATATCAATTGTCCAAGGACAACGAGTATAAGGAAATATTTTTCCGGTGAGTAGAGATATACAAGTTCATCCTCACACGATAACACATATGGCAAGGGATAAGAATTAAAACACCATATTTTAATAAAGTTTGTTGGTAGTTTCAACTATTCAAACCAACCGGCAAGGCCATGGTTAGAATAATATGGAACAAATGGTTTCTCACATAATATATGGAAATGTATATTAGAGAAAAACCACACCAAGCAAACTCACACAAACAAGAGCCAAAGGATAACCAAAATGAAAAATGGAACTTGTTCGAGCCAACATGTCACATAGGAATAAGATAATTTACACTATCAAATCTAAGTGGCAAACCTCAAATGTTCACATTTTGTGGGATTGTAATATGCACATAGCTTATTACTCCCCCATAATGTGATAATTCATTTTATCTAAGCAAGAGGCAAATAAAACCAACTCGGGAAATTAATGGACATTATAGAATTTGAATTTCTCATGGATATGACATACCACATGCTAACTAGATAATATTGAGATATCAATACTAGGTGGTGTGCCTCATGTACACACATTTTAGGTTTGTGAAGTGCACAAAGCATATCACTCCCCCCAAAATGGGATAGTCCATTAATATCTCAAAGAGCCAAATGAAATCGACACAAGATCCAATAAAGCTCAACACAAAGTTACACATATATGATACACAAATATCATACACAACCTTGAATAACAAGACAAGTAGGAAAGTAGCATATCATATACAAGCACATGCTAGGAACAAAACTAACACATGCAAGGGAGCAAGCAACTTTCAATGTATATATGAATTAAATACAAGTTACCGCAAGGAGGAAGCATTGGATATGAGATAGAGCAATATATTCCAATTGACTTGGCTTGACGAAATATAACCATGAAGATCCCTTAATTCATCAAAAGTAGCCAAGTCACCAATGTCCTCCACTAAACCTATTGATCAAGTTTGATCTTGTTGGTCCCCAACCAAGTTGGGTCCTAAGAGGTTAGTCACAATAGGCTTGGGAACCCAAATGGTTCTTTTCTTGACACCACTTTGAGTTCCCACATACTTGGCAAACACATTGCCAACCCTATCCTTTCTAAGTGAATAAACATCATCAATTAAGATGGGGTTGGATAGGGTACCGATGGTGCACGAAGAAGCAAAGTGACCCTTGCCACGGTAAAGGTAGCAACATCGACTCTTCTCTTTCTTCTTAATAGGCTCCTCAACTTGAGGAGCATTGACTTGAGTCTTCTTAGGAGGTGGCCGTTGTTCAACCCGTGGTTGAGCATGAGATTGAACAAGAGGCCGCTTCCCTAGTTGTTTCTCACTAAGAGGCTTCTTCTTCATTGGCAATCCCGAACATGGTGCCCTTCTAGCTTGCACTTGAAGCAAATGATCTTGGCCGGATTCTTGACTTGTACTTGGCCCTTCTTCTTATCAATCTTGGACTTGTTCTTGTTGTTGGAGTTGAATCCAAGTCCACTCTTGTCATTGGGGGATTGTTGCACACTCAACATGTTGTCAAGTGCACTCTTCCCTTCATGACGCTTTTCCAAGCCTTTCTTCATCGAAGTAGCTTGGGCTCTCCTATTTTCTCTACATGGTTAGTGACAACACAAGTACTAGAGGAGGTAGATGCATCATTGTTAGAGCAACAAGGCAAAGAAAGTAATTCATCACAAGATGTGTAAACATTACGAGTGGATGAACTACTAGGACTAGCACATGGAAATATAGCATTTTTAGTTAAAGTTGTGCTATTATCCACATGAGGCTCACTAGATGTTACCTTTGTAGTGATGGCCTCATGAGCTAACCTTAGACTAGCATAGGATGCTAGAAGATCATCAATAGAGCTAGATAGTTTTTCATGACTTTCTTCCAACTTCCCATACTTGCTAGTTAGCAACTCAAGTTGAGCCCTTAGCTCAACATTCTCCTTCAAAATAGATGCTTCACAAGAAGTGGAGTTAGTAGCACAAGCATCGTTAGCATTAGGAATGGAAGAAGACAACTTGGCAAGCTCTTCCGTAAAGCTAGCATTTTCCTTTTTTGTGACTTTATATTTAGCATGAGCATGGTCACGTTCTTTAATGAGTTTAGCAATTATTTCATTATGAGACTCCTCAATAGATTCGAGTTTCTCCTCAAGAGAAGCCCGAGTCTCTTGCTCTTCTTCAAGGGCATCTTCTAACGATGCCTTTTCATTCGCATCCTCTCTTTCAATCCTTCCCTTTTCTTCAAGGCTTGCTTCCAAAGCCTTAATAGTATCCCCGCGCTCAACAAGGGTGCTCATAATTTCATAAAGGTTATCACAAGCATTTTTATTCTTTGAAAGAGCCTTAAGAACCATTAGACCATTATTATGAAGGAGAGCATCATCATTATTATTATCATCATCATCATTATTACTATAATCAACATCATTACTTGAATATTTAGCCATAAGGCAATAGGTGGTGGATGAAGATGAACAATTAATTAATGAACTACTCAAGTTCACATCTTGTTCCATAGCACATTGGGTTTCCTCTACATTATTACTCATACAAGATTTAGAGGGAACACAAGCATTTTCATCATGGCAACAAGCTAAAACAAGCATATCATCAAGAGATTTATCTATGCAATATTTGGATGATATACAAGGACTATCAACACTAGCATGTATGACATTTATAGTGCTATGCGTGTTTAGGTCCAAAGATAGAGCATTGCAATGAGATAGAGATGAAGCATAATCAATAGAATATTCATCATCAACAAAGAAATTTCTATCACCACTCACCATATCATTAGTTTGTGGCTTGCCACATCTTGGTGAAGTAGACGAAGATGAGAACTCATCACGGCCGGAGGTGGAGGGAGAACAATCATCCTCAATAGTGTTGGACACTCCAGATTTATCTTGAGGCTTGGTCCAAAGCTCATGAGCGTTCCGGAGAGGCATGATTGACTCAAAAACTACAACACTCACAAATTTGCAAAACTCATTAGAAGCTAGAGCATCTAGATATAAGTTTTTCTCATCCTCTAAAGTCGTACTTTCGTAATCCTTTGGAGGACAAAAACCTATATCTAAGATACGCTCAATATTGGGGTCCAAGACCCGTAAGTGACTAAGCATATGAGTTTTCCAAACATTAAAAATTTGTGCCATCGAATATAAAAGTGTGATCATGCACTAATCCTCTAAATGACATCATTACTCTCTAGGCGGTAAAGACAAACAAGAGAGCCCAGGCTCTGATACCAATTGAAAGAACAAACTATGCCTTGATGTCGGTTAGAGGGGGGGGGTGAATGGGAGATTAAAACTTTTCCGGTTTAAGGCTTGATAATTGCGGAATAAAACTATGTGTTTAAATTAACAAGCCAACAACCTAATATGCTAGGTTCACGTAAGTGCACCAACAACTTATGCTAAGCAATATACCAACAAGGTGATAGCAATATATATAGCATCAAGCACAAAGGCTATCACAATGTAAATTGCATAAGTAAAAAAGCTCGGGTATAGAAATAACCGAGGCACGCGGAGACGAGGATGTATTCCCGAGTTTCTCCTTGTTAAGGGAGTACATCTCGTTGGAGGGGTGTGAGCTCGCCACAAGAGGCCTTGATACGTCTCAAACGTATCTATAATTTTTGAGTGATCCATGCTAATTTTGTGATGTTGTCACATGTTTTTATTATCTTATCACATCATTTTTATGCATTTTGTTGGACTAACCTATTGACAAGATGCCCAGTGCCAGTTCCCTGTCTTTGCTGTTTTGGTATTTCAGAAAATTACTTCTGGAAATATTCTCGGAATTGGACGAAAATTTACGGAGATTTTTTATGCGAAATAAGACACCCGAAGACCAAAGGGGAGCCTGAGGGGCCACCCACAGGGCACAGGCGGGTCCCTGCCACGACCCCCCTGGACCCGGGGGTGGGGCCCGCCCCTGCCCTCTGGGCGATGCCTCGGCCCCCTCCGACGCCTATAAAATTCCAATTAACCTAAAAATGACGGGGCGGCCATTATTTTCCAGAGAAGTCATCCCGAGGCGCCGTCACCTCAAACCCTAATTCAGGGGTGATTCTGAAGCAAATCACGACACCCTGTCGGAGGGGAGATCGATCCCGGAGGGCTCTTCATCGCCATGACTTCCTCCGGGATGATTTGTGAGTAGTCCCACCTTGGACCTTGGGTCCATGATGACAGTAGCTAGATGGTAGTCTCTCTCTCTTGTGCTTATTGTCTTATTATCTTGTGAGCTGCCTAACATGATCAAGATCGATTATTGTAATGCTATGTGATGTGTTTGCTGGGATCCGATGGATTATAAAGTTATGATCAGATTGTGCATGATTCTTATATGTTGATTTATTTCTTGCATGCTCTCCGATGTGCGTAGTTACTTTGGCCAAGTGATTATGTGTATCTCCAAGAGCTAGATAGTGGGTTCATGCCCCCTTTTGTTCCTGGGCACGAGTGACAGAAACGTCAAAGGGCGAGGGTGTGCTGTTGCTACTAAGGGTAAAATCAGCGGTGTTAAAGTCTATTTTGGTATTTAATATTGCTTACTTCGTGTGCTTTACTTAATGCAAATGTCTGTTGCCTGCAACTTAATACCGATGGGTGACAGGCTGGATAGCGATCCCACGGTGGACTTTTTAGACAAAGATGCAGTTGGACTCAACGGTCTTTGTTCATTGTCATGATGACTACTTAAATATTATCATGTTCTCTTTGTTATAGCTAGATTAAGTTTGTATTATAATCTTGTCAATTGCCCAGCTGTAATTTGTTTACCCATCATATGAATGTTCTATTTACTTGAGAGACTCCACTAGTGAACCCATGGCCCCCGGTTCATCTTTTTACATTGATTTCAACCTTTATTCATCACTTTTCACCATCATTACTCCTCTGGTCACTTTTCATATTTCATCTATTTCACCATATAATTAACCGCTTTGTTTTCTGCGAGACTGGAAAGATTGACAACCTTTCCGTCGTTGGGGGCAAAGTATTTTGGTTGAGTGTGTGTAGGTCCACGTCTGTTGAATATTAAGCGCCAGAGATCTTCAACATTCACTTTGTTGTTGATTTCAAGGTCCTACTGGTTCGATAAACCTCGGTTCGATATCGAGGGAAAACTGCTGCTTGCTACATCTCCGCCTTCGCTTGGGGCACCACCCAAGTCTTCATCAGTAGCAATCAAGCTCTTTTCTGGCGCCGCTGCCGAGGATCTTGGAGCTACAACAAGGGGGGTCTCACACTCTCAATCACTTTACTTTGTTTTTTTTCTTGCTTGTTTTATTTCTTGTTAGCTTATTTTTCCTGTTGCAAAATTTTAAAACCCAAAAAAATTAGTGTAGTCTTTATTCCTGTCTTGTTATTGTATTTTATCATTATGTCTTCCACTGAAAATACCAAGTTGTGTGACTTTACTGGCACTAATAACAATGATTTCATATGCTCTCCAATTGCTCCACCCGCTACTAAAGCGGAATCTTATGAAATTAAGCCTGTCTTGTTAAATCTTGTTATGAAAGAGCAATTTTCTGGTGCTAGTACTGATGATGCCGCCTCTCATTTAAATAACTTTTTTGAGTTATGCGATATGCAAAAGTATAAAGAGGTAGAAAGTGACATCATAAAACTGAAGCTTTTCCCTTTCTCTTTGAGAGGGAGAGCAAAAGAATGGTTATTGTCTTTGCCTAGAAATAGCATTGATTCTTGGATTAAATGCAAAGATGTTTTTATTGGAAAATATTATCCACCTGCTAAAATCATACAATTAAGGAGTAACATTATGAAATTTAGACAATTTGATAATGAACATGTTGCTCAAGCTTGGGAGAGAATGAAATTTATGGTTAAAAATTGTCCCATGCATGGATTAACTATGTGGATGGTTATCCAAACCTTTTATGTAGGTTTGAATTTTTCTTCAAGGAACCTCTTGGACTTGGCAGCGGGAGGTACCTTCATGTCCACAACATTAGGTGCAGCAACTAAACTCTTGGATGAGATGATGAAAAATTATTCGCAATGGCATACCGAAAGAGCTCCAAGTGGTAAGAAGGTAAATTCTGTCGAGTAAATTTCCTCTTTGAGTGATAAGGTTTATATGATTATGTCTATGCTTGCTACCAATCAGTCCCATATTGATCCTAATAATGTCCCACTTGCTTCATTAATTGCCCAAGAAAAGGATCAAGTTGATGTTAATTTTCTTAATAGAAGTAACTTCAACAATAATGCTTATCGAAATAATTTTGGTAGTAACAACTATAAGCCTTATCCTCCCAATAATGTCAACTCTTATGGAAATTCCTATGGTAATTCTTATAATCCTAATAAGAATGTGTCCTCTGATCTTGAAAATGTTTTAAAAGAATTTATCACTTCGCAAAAAGCTTTCAACAAAACTGTCGAAGAGAAACTTGAAAAATTGGATAGACTTGTCTCTAAAGTGGAAGATCTTGCTCATGATGTTGAAATTTTAAAAATTAGAACCACTCCTCTTCAAGACAAGTCTACTGAATCTTTAAATGCTATTTCTATTCAAATTAATGAGAATGAAAGGATGATGGCTCGTTTGAAAGCTAGGTGGGCTAGAGAGAAAGAAGAAGCTAGAATTGCTGAAATGAATAGGAAAACTGTTAAAGTTTATACTATCCAAACTACTAATGAAGAACCTCCTAGCCTATTTAAAGATGATGAAATTGATTTTTATAATTGAAATCTTACTGAAGTCATAAAGTTCCTACAAAAACTTGCTAAGTCACCGGATGCTAGTAAATTAAATATTACCCCACCAAACATATTACCGATGCTCTTATCAATACTAGGGAAGAAAACCTTAAGCTAGAAACTTCTATTCCTAGAAAATTAGAAGATGGATGGGAACACACTATTAAGATGAAAATAAATAACTTTGATTGTAATGCTCTGTGTGATCTTGGTGCTAGTGTTTCTGTTATGCCTAAAAGTTTCTATGATATGCTCAATTTAAATCCTTTGGAAGAGTGCTATTTAAATGTTCATCTTGCTGATTCTTCTAAAAAGAAACCTTTGGGTAGAGTTGATGATGTCCTTATTGTTGTTAATGATAACTATGTTCCCGTTGATTTTATTGTCATGGACATTGAGTGCAATGCTTCTTGTCCTATTATTTTGGGGAAACCATTTTTGAGAACCGTTGGTGCCATTATTGATATGAAAGAGGGAAATATAAGATTTCAGTTCCCAGTAAGAAGAGGGATGGAGCACTTCCCTAGAAAGATAATAAAGCTTCCTTTTGAATCAATCATAAGGTCAAGCTATGCTCTTGATGTTGCAAAGGCCTCCGAAAAAACTTGATATTTGGCATTGCGCCTAGCTAAAAGGCGTTAAAGAAAAGCGCTTGTTGGGAGGCAACCCATCTTTTACTTTCTGTTTGCTTTTTTACTTTTTCTTGAGTCTTGAAGTTGTTGCCTCTGTAGAAACTTCATTGTGTCTTTTCTTTTCATTTTTTGTGCCAAGTTTAGCCTCTAATGCATTGAAAGTGCGAGGTGTTGTTTTGCTGTCCAGAAACAGATTTATGTCCTTCACTGTTCGAAAATCCAAAAAAAACTCTGAATTTTATCTTTTTCTGAAAGTTTTAGAAAGCAATCCTGATACTTTTATCTATCTTTAGTTAGTTTTTGAGTTTTCTTATTTGAGCTACAGAAGTGCCTCGAAAAATTCGATCTTTACAGACTGTTCAGATTTTGACAGATTTTGCTTTTATTTTGCATTCGTCTCTTTACTATTGTTAAATGTGATACTCTAGAGGTGGAGTGCCACATTTAGACTTGGTGAACAATAGCTAATGCCTAATAAAGTTGTTGGCAATTTGTCTTGAGTTGAACACATGTGCATTTTAATTTATGAGCACTAACTCTCTAATCAGTTTATGAGAAGTTTTGTGTGAATGGAGTTTTTAAGTTCCAAAGGAGAGGATAATGAAAAAATTGAAGATGGATCAGAGCTCAAGCTTGGGGATGCCCCCATGGCACCCCCCTCTGAATATCAAGAACTATCAAGCGTCAGAGCTTGGGGATGCCCAAGGCATCCCCTCTTCTTCATCGACTATCATGAGGTCGTCTTCGTTGAACTAAGTTTTTATCACTTTACATATTATGTGCTATGCTTGGAGCGTCTTTTTACTTTCAGTTTTGTTTGTTATTTTGCTGGTCATATGCTTGTTTGATCCTTGCTTTATTTTTGTGGGAGAGAGACACGCTCCGCTTTTTCATTTGAATACTCTTGTGCTTCGCTTATATTTTGTTGAGGATTCTTAGCTACTGTTTGTTTGCTAGTAAGCTCTCGCTTTTAGCTTTTATCTTATTTAGAGCTGCTAGTAGTTGTTATTAAACTCTCTTGTTCTTCACTTATATTCGTTAGAGAGTTGTTTTGGTTGCTTGGTTAATGTGTTAGATCGGTAAAATGCTATGCATGTGGTAGTGGTATGAAGTAGAAAAAACCTGCATAGTCTTGTAGATCACTATGTGGATAATTTGATACTTTTCAATTGTTTTGGGACATTAAAATAACTAATGGTTGAAATGTGTTGGTTAATGGTGTTAGAGATGATTAGTGGAGATGTGTTAGTAAAGCGTGGAGCCGTACTTTTCTGAACTAAAACAACCTAAATCAACAATGCTAATGTATCATGAATTCTCCTCAGTTGAAAATAACTTCCTAGTGGGTAGTTACTACAACGGTCGGGGAAGCCAACGGGGCACTTGTGTCGCCGCCATGATCCCTCTCGGGGTGTCTCTAACCATTTGTGGAACATTGAAACTGCTAGTTGTTTGCAATATACGAAATGCATTGTGAGTTTTGGTTTTTTGGCACTTCCACTTCATATTTTGCTAGCCTCTTCGGTGCTTTGCGCAATGCCTCTCTCACATTGAGATTGATGCATACTTCGCGAGTACATCCAACTCCGTGGGAGAACTTCATCCGGTTCTCCTACACATAAGCCAACTATCTCCCTCAAAACAGCCACCATACCTACCTATCACGACATTTCTATAGCCATTCCGAGATACATTGTCATGCAACATCCATCATTACATTACATGACTTGATGTCGTTCTTCATTGCCATATAGTTTGCTTGATCATTGAGTTAGTGTGCTGCGTGGCTTGCCACATGTTCTACATTTTTTCCACACTACGCTCGATCATGCATATCTCCTTTATACATCATGTATTATTCTTATGAGTTATGAGTACCAAAAGTGTGATGATCCAATTGTAATAGTAGAGTGTTGCTCCTACAGTGAGGTCTAATAAAAAAGAGAAGACTAAAAGAGGCCCAAAGGAGGCCAAATGAGAGAGCATTATAAAAGAGCCAAGAGGCCACCCAAAATCCAAAAAAAAATAGAAAAAGAGAGAGGGAGCAACACTACTATCCTTTTTACCACACTTGTGCTAGTAGCACCTACACTTTATTGTAGAGAGTTCTCATGTTGTTTTAGTAGTATAACTAAGGTGGGGAACTAACGTATAGAACTTGGCTTGATATTCCAAGGATGAGCCTCCTCAAGTGAGCTCTAGGTCTTCATGAGCAAGCAAGTTGGATGCACCCCCACTAGTTCCATTGGAGAGCTTTCATACACTTATAGCTCTATGTGCATCCGTTGCATGGCAATCACTACTCCTCATACAGTGTCAACTACGGGACTTCCTTCTGTCTTGTGGTTACCTTCTCCACTGTTTGAGCCTTTCTTTTTGACCTTCCAAACCTCCATCATTGTTCTCTTTGCCATAACATCTTGGTGCCAAAGCCACTTCTTACTTGCACTAGTTGAGTAGACTTCGAAACAGTTGATTTGTGAAGTAGATGGATTAGGACACTTGACTTGAGCTTGGCTATTTTCATGAATGACTAATTAGATGCTTTGAAGAATGATTGATACTTTACATTGGAGACATAATTTGCAATTCTTCTTTCTAAACCTTATGTATGGTTCCATGTCTCCAACGCACTTATTCATGAAAAGTTTTTAGCATTTGTTAGCTAGCGTTTGTTAATCATTGTTTGCTTAATGTCAACTATAGACAATTGTTTTGGATCACCTTATTTGCATCATGTGCTTTGCATTACTATCTTGATCAAGATTATGTTGGTTGCATGTCTCATCAAAAATTATTTTGTTATCACTTACCTACTCGAGGACGAGTAGGAGTTAAGCTTGGGGATGCTGATACGTCTCAAACGTATCTATAATTTTTGAGTGATCCATGCTAATTTTGTGATGTTGTCACATGTTTTATATTATCACATTATTTTATGCATTTTGTTGGACTAACCTATTGACAAGATGCCCAGTGCCAGTTCCCTGTTTTTGCTGTTTTTGTATTTCAGAAAATTACTTCTGGAAATATTCTCGGAATTGGACGAAAATTTACGGAGATTTTTTATGCGAAATAAGACACCCGAAGACCAAAGGGGAGCCTGAGGGGCCACCCACAGGGCACAGGCGGGTCCCTGCCGCGGCCCCCTGGACCCGCGGGTGGGGCCCCCCNTGGCCGGGGCGAGGCAGCGGGGAGAGGCCGGGGGTCGCGGGAGGAGGAGCTTCGGCGGGGGCCGCTTGAGAGGAGGCCGGGGCGGCGGAGAGCCGGAGCTGCTGGGGGAAGAGGACGCCGGCGGGAGAGGAGAGAGAGGAAGAGGACCGGGGAGAGGGGGAGCAGCCATGCTGGAGGTGGAGCAGGTGGTGGCGGGCCGACGGTGAGGGAGCAAGGTGAGGGAGGTGGCGATGGTGAGGGGATCGAGCGGGGCAAGAGGAAGAAGAGGCCACGGGGAAAAGAAAGAAGATAAGGGGAAAAAGAAAAAGGAAGAAAAGAAAAGAGGAGGGGAGAGAAAGAAAAGTAGGGGGGGAAAGAAAAGGAGAGGGGGTGGAAGGGTAGTTTTGCGAAAGCAGAAAAAGAGGAGAGGGTGGCTGCAAGAACGCAGGGGGTGGGAACAGAAAAAGGCAGGGGGCAGGAATTAGGGTTTTGGAGGCTAGGGTTTGCTTGCTGGGCTTTGGGCCTAGCTAGCTGGGCTGCTCTCTCTCTAACTCAAAAACATTTATTTATTTATTTTTTTGCAAAATAATTTCGGCAAATAATTTTATAAAACGGAGACGACTGTCTCGGTAAAATTTTTCCGACAATTTTAGAAAAAAGAAATAGGGTTTAATAAAATAATTGTTGTTGCCAAAAATATGCTATGCGATGATGCTGATGTCATGATGATGCAAAAATAAAATAATAGGCAATTCTAATTTGGGGAAAAACCCCGGGGCATTACATAGTTCTAGAAAAATTATTTTATGTTAGTGTTAGTTATAGCGAAATTATTTTATGAGATTTTAGAATTAAGTGTTAGTTCTAGCAATTGTAACTTAATACCGATGGGTGACAGGCTGGATAGCGATCCCACGGTGGACTTTTTAGACAAAGATGCAATTGGACTTAACGGTCTTTGTTCATTGTCGTGATGCCTACTTAAATATTATCTTGTTATCTTTATTATAGCTAGATTAAGTTTGTGTTATAATCTTGTTAATTGCCCAGCTGTAATTTGTTTACCCATCATATGAATGTTTTATTTACTTGAGAGACTCTACTAGTGAACCCATGGCCCCCGGTCCATCTTTTTACATTGATTGCAACCTTTGTTCACCACTTTTCACCATCATTACTCCTCTGGTCCATTTTCATAATTTATCTATTTCACTATACAATTAACCGCTTTGTTTTCTGCGAGACCGGAAAGATTGACAACCTTTCCGCCGTTGAGGGCAAAGTATTTTGGTTGAGTGTGTGCAGGTCCACGTCTGTTGAAGATTAAGCGCCAGAGATCTTCAACATTCACTTTGTTGTTGATTTCAAGGTCCTACTGGTTCGATAAACCTCGGTTCGTTATCGAGGGAAAACTGTTGCTTGCTACATCTCCGCCTTCGCTTGGGGCACCACCCAACTCTTCATCAGTAGCAATCAGAGAGCATGCAAGATCATAGATAAAACATAACATAGAGATGAACAAGAGTAATGATTTCCACAATTCATCGGATCCAAGCAAACACATCATGTAGCAGTTACAGATGATATGATCTTGATCATGATAGGCAGCTCACAAGATCTAAGCAATGGAGTACAAGGAGGAGAGACAACCATCTAGCTACTGCCTTGACCCGTAGTCCCGTGGTGTACTACTCACGCATCACTCCGGAGGCAGGCATGGTGGTGTAGATGCCTCCGGTGATGATCTCCCCCTCCAACGGGGTGTTGGGAAGAGCTTTAGAACCCTCCCGATCTAGGGTTGGCGATGACGACGGCTGATACGTGTCAAACGTATCTATAATTTTTGATTGTTTCATGCCACTTTTATACCTTTGACACTTGTTTTCATACTAAGTTTATGATTTAATTTGAATAACCTATTAATAGTTGCAAAAGTGCACAATGTTCTTGTTTTACACTTTAATGTGTAGGAATCACTTCGAAATTGGCAAAAACGCAAAAGGAGCCTTGTTGGAGGTGGACTCTGACTTTCCTGAATCTGTCATCCTCACAGATTTTCATAGATTGACAGTTTGAGACCAGAAGACGACGTAAACTGAACATCAATTTGCCTGCAACGTTGTGGCAAATTTCCATAGCTTTCATTTAATCCCAATAACAGCCCAATCGGAGGTCCGTAGCTCCGGTAATCCGCGTTTTACTGAAGGCCAAATATCTGATTACGGGATTTCGAAAGTTGGTGACGTGATTGACTTCAACTCTTGCCAAACTTGGAGGATTCGACCAAGCCACGACTTTGGGACCTCATTAAGGATATGAGGGGTCCCTAGGAAGGTTCTAGAGGTTCCCAAGAGCCATTGGATCAAGGGGCCATCCATCGGAGGGCCGGGAAGCATTGCCTCCACCTATATAAAGAGAGGAAACCCTAGTTTTGGGGGCAGCCACCAAAAGCCACGAATTTGCCTCCCCCTTGGCCCTCATCTACAAGGGGGAGGGCTCCTCTACAACACCAAGAAGTCATGGAGGAAGGGGGTTAGGGGGCGGCGCTCCCCCTTGGCCGGCCGGCCGCCGCCACACGCCGCCGCCGCCGGCCGCCCGCGCCGCCTCCGCCTTGCCCTTTCCTCCATGGCCGCCGCCTTCACCGCCATCTCCATCGCCAATTCCTCATAGCTACAGAGGTCCACTCTCTCACAAACCTCTGTAATCCCCTATGTAAACATGGTGTTTGATGATATAAAATATTATTCTATGATCTATGTCATGTTTATGTAGTTCCTTGTTGTCTTATGGTTGAATTATTGAATGTATTTGGTTGATTCGTGTTGTATGTTGATATGGTACAGTCCTATGATACCCATTATATACTTGCGTGCGTGGATAACATCATAGGGTTTGTAGTATGTGAAGGAGGCCGGGGGTAGGGCTGCCGGAGTGACAGAAACCTAAACCCCATCCTGGTTTTTGACATTGTATGGGATAAAGAGGACCATATAAACTTAATGCTATGGTTGGGTTTTTACCTTAATGAATGTTAGTAGTGGCGGATGCTTGCTAATGTTCCAATCATATAGTACATGTAATCACAAGTAGTTGAGAACTTGTATTCTTTGCCTATCTCACATAGAAAACTGCATCGAAGATGATGAACCGAATAACTTCACTAATTAATTATGAACAATTCCGCCACGCCTTCCACCACTTTTCCACACTCATGGTTCTATTATTTATGGTCTTTAGTATACTTTATTGCTGCAACAACTAACTTTTATCTTCTTGTTCTTTATTATATTGCAAAACCATCCTTTCATACCCGTTTTATATTCCAATAGTTTTATTTCCTAGATAGAGCAAACGTTTAGTGTGCGTAGAGTTGTGTCAATGGTTGATAGAACTTGAGAGAATATTAATCCTACCTTTAGCTCCTTGTTGGGTTCGACACTCTTATTTATCGAAAAGGCTACAAACGATCTCCTACACTTGTGGGTTATCAGCGGCCTCGGATGTTTTATGGAGAATATGATCGGGTACTTAGGGTTTTTGGGACGAAGACGATTTATAGGCGAAAGGGCGACTCGAGGCGATGACGGAGTCACCCAGGTGGGACCCACACGCGGCCAAGGTGTGGGTCGCGCCTGGGTGGCGTCGGGGGGGGGGGGGCAGTGGGACCCCTGCAGCTCCCCTCCTGGCTCCGTCTTTGCTTCTTCGTGAAAATAATTCATGTAAATTTGCAGATGATTCTGAGAAACTTCCGCGAACAAATTTTCTGAAACAAAATGACAACAGAAAACAGGAACTGGCACTGGGCATCTTGTTAATAGGTTAGTTCCATAAATTATGCCAAAATGATATAAAAACATTATAAAAACATGTGGCACTGATATATAATCAAGCATGGAACATCAAAAAATATAGATACGTTTGAGACGTATTAGAAGTTCGGCTGATTTCAGTCGCCCAGAAACCATGGTACAATTGCTGGTATGGTCGAGCGTGATCGTACCGCGGGTCATTATCGCTTTTGTTGTTTTCGGTGTTTTGACCGCAATTTCTTCATACGAACTCCATTATGAGTGATCTTTGCCTCGTTGGACTCATATGGATGAGCCCCACTCTCTAGTGGTATCCATTCTTGATTTTGAGTTCATAAAAAATGGATATTTTCCAAGATACCTAGCCTGTATCTGGTGCTTCTCCCTTGTCTCACTTCATTATTATTTGTCCATTTTCCACCTACACACAAATAACAGCAAAAGACAAGGGAAACAAGTAAAATCCTAATAAAAACCTAAGGTTGTGCAAAGTCCATCGAAAAAATGATTTTGAGTGCACAACATCATAAAAGGTAGAAGCTAGCTCAGAATATTGCAAGAAATTCAACGTAAACATATGCAAAACATCGAGCAAAAATGATATATAAAATAGTTATTTCAAAAAAATGATATATAAAATAGACGCATCAGTCCGTTACGTGCACCTTCCACGACAGTTTTACCATGGTTGATGCGAAGCATTACCAGAAATTTCGTGAATCGTGGTAGATTTCTTAGCCATTCAGGTTCTACCACGGTACCCCGGACATGGCTAAACCCCTTTTAACCACAAAAAATGGACTTACTACCATGAAAATAGAGTGTGGTAAAAGAAACTGTGCCGCCTCCGAGGAAGTCGATATCCATGATCTCCGCTGAGTGCCTCACAACCCTAGCGAGGAAGTGTCCGCCGATCGGTTGATCTGCTGCGAATAAGAGTCTTTCCTGACAACTCCATCGATTTTCTCTCCGTCGGTCGCTTGACCAACGTGTTCCTTTTGGTTTACCGATTGTACATTGGATTATGTTGTCCATTGCTCTCCGTGTTCATGTGCTTCTTCTACAACATTGACGTCGACTCTGCATAATCAGCTCATCTTCTTCAACAATGTGGATCACAACCGGATGCTTTCGCACACGCATGGCGCGTATGCGCACACGTCGATTTGATCAGCCAATCAAGTGCTTGTCTACGCTAAGCATGTCCCCAAGTACTCACTCGTCGCCAACATAGGACACCCACACATTGTTCATGCTCATCCTAGCCGAGCATACCTCCAGCTTCATCGCCATATACATGACTTGTTGATTCGTGTCTCACGTATCTATAATTGTTGAATGTTCCATGCATGTTTTATATCATTACTATATGTTTTTACTATAGTTTTATATCATTTTAGGGCATTTTCCCGGACTAACCTATTAACAAGATGCCCATTCCTGTTTTTTTTTGTGTTTCAGAAAAGTTGTTCTAAACATATCCAAGAAAAATTCCACGAAAAATCAGGGGGAAGTTTTTACCCGAAATGAAGACGAAGTCCAAAGAACAGTCGGAGGTGAGCACCAGGAGGAGGGGCGACCCCTAGGTGTGGGCCAGGGTGGGACTGCGCCCTTTGGTTGCCTGGGCCCACCAGGTACCCCCTTGCGCCGCCTCTTAGCCTATATAATTCCCCTTGACCTAAAACGATGAGACCCCGGAGGATTTTTTTCAGAAACAATTCAGAGCGCCCCCACCATCCGTAACGATATATTACAAGGATATTTATCATGAGTTTGTTCTCCTTTATTGGATTGAATAATGGAATCATGTGTTTTCTTGATGCTTGTATTTAGTATGATCTCCATGGCGCCATGGTGACAATGCGGGTGCCGTGTATGTATTAGAAAAATACTATTCAAGAGATGTTTTGTGATGTTTGTTAGTACTATCTTTGGATGCTCAAAGTGACAGTGTGGGGTGTCGATAGATGTGAAATGCGAACTTTAAGGTGTGTTTTGGTAGCCCTGCGCAATTCTCATCCTGTTTTGATCCATAGTAGAGTGAACTCGGAGTAACAGTACCATGCATGCTTCCGTAGGGGTGATGTTGAGGGTAGTCACTAGTGAAAGTATGAAGTCTAGGCCTTGTTCCCAACCATTAAATCATCATTTACTTTAAGTTTTGCTGCTTGTTTACTTGCTACCATTTTTATTTCAGAATACAAATACTTATTTCTACCATCCATATTACTTTTCTTTTACCATCTTTTCGCCGAAATAGTGCACCTATATAATTAACCATTGTATTAAGTGTGTTGGGGATACAAGAGACTTATTATATCTTAATTGCAGTGTTGCTTGAGAGGGATACGTTCAACCTACACCTCCCGTAGATTTGATAAATCTTGGGTCATTCACTTAAGGGAAATTTGTTGTTGTCCTACAAACCTCTGTGCTTGGAGGCCCAATAGAGTCTAAAAGAATAGAAGCGTGTAGTAGACATCACTTGTCTAATCATTGGGTACACCCCCTCCTTGCACACGCTTACATCACTACTTGCCTCAGCTTCTTGAAAGCTATCATGGACACCGGGAAGGCCATTATTGCCCCTCGGCGGGATACTTTATCTGCCTCTCCTCATCGGCAATCTATTGTGCCCAATTGACACGCTTACTTTGGTATACCAGCAATGTGGACCTACTACATATGTTGGAGATATGCCCTAGAGTCAATAATAATTGTTATTATGAATATTTGTTTCATAATTGATGTTTATGTTCTATGCTATAACTGTTGTGTTTTCTGAAGGAGGTTCCGGAAGGAGGTTTTTGAAGAAAACCCATACGCACATGTAGAATAGTAAACACCAAATGAGGTCCTAGTCATGTCTCTATAGACTAACTCATTGGTTTTATATGGCACTGTCTTCCTGGTCATGGGTATGAAATATACCGACAATAATGGAGCACATTGTTGGCGGAACAATGTTGGACGGACAGACCCAACCGTTTAATATTCTGTAAGATCAGACTAATTAGTAATATCAAAGATTAGTTATCGTGCATAGATATCCTTTGACCATGAGGGTGTTAGGTACGTGCATGATTAAAAGGTTATTTTGGTCTTGTCTAACGTCACACCATAACAGGGTGATTATAACGACAGATGTTGGTAGCTCAGAAAATGTGTATTGGAGTTAATGATCTAAGACTGGGAATTGCAACTTCGACGATGGAGAGATACAACCAGGATCCACTCGGTATGACGGTATCCATCATAGTCTGCGCAGACACGGCATGATGTAAATCATGGGGATACCGTAATATGGAAACGAGTAAATGAAATCAAAACGATAATGAGGATAACATAGTGATCAAGTGTTGCTTCACACACATATCAAAACATCTCACCCCGGATACGTTTAGTATCGTGAAGCAATGTGAACCATGTATGAAAACTAACAGGTTCTCTCGAATCCATTTGTAGAACAGTGGGAATCAATATGGACATCCACGACTCCGCTATTTTTTTTTTACCGAAAGTTATTCGAGGTCATGTCCACTCATTATCGAACATGTAGAGTAACATGCTTAAGTCTAGTTAAGTTAGTTGAACAAGTTAATGGATTGGAACATGACAAAGAGTCACCGGAATAGTTTCTGAGTGATTGAAATATTTTTCGACAAGATTTAGAATAGTTCCAAGAATAAAATAATCGGCCATAAGATGTCCCAGAGTCATATAAATAGTTTCTATCACTGTCGGATTAATTTTGAGATTTATGTAGGATGAAAATACTCTTCCGAAGGTTTTTGGGCAAACACCAGAAGAGGGGAAAAGTGTCGGGAGGGGGCAATGACATTGCCCAGGACTGCTTCCCACAAAGGGGCAGCCACATGGACCTAGGGGCCCACCTAGGCCAGTGTGTGGCCTTACTTTGGCTCCCCCCCCCCCCCACTTGCCTTGGGACTAAGTTGAGGGGTTGAATTGGGTCAAAAGGCCCATGTAGGGGTCAAACCCCCTATTGCTTGGGGGGCAAGGCACCCCAGCCGGTCGGCCCTAGTTACCTCTCCCCTTAAATAAAGGAGGGGAGAGGCACCTTTTCCCACACGCATTGAGTTGTGTAGGTGCCCCTACTCCCTCTAGATCAGATCTTGATCTAGTGGTTTTGAGGTGTCCTCTCTATTAGATCTAGATTTATCTCTCTCTCTCTCTCTCTCTCCCGTGTGTTTGGGAATCTCCACCATACTTTTTCCGACAGGTACTTAGTCATGTACGATGAAGTTCTGTCGAGCTGAAGGAGATGTTCGCGTGCGAACTCTCAAAGGGATCATACTATTGATCCTATTCGAGCGGGACACTGACAGCAGGATCCTGACAGGCTGGAGCAGGTTATCGGCGACATCCTCATCGCTAGGCTTAGCCATGAGGATCTTTGTCAGGCCTCATCGACATCTACTTCCATCACGGGGTGTCGGTATAAATCCATGAACTAGTTCTACAGTCTTAGATCTATATATTTGATGATTTGGATCTAGATCTAGATGTGATTTCTTTTCTTGTATCTTCATAGATAGATATTGCTTATTACATGTTAGGCGATTTTTTTTGTTTTCCATGCACTTAACCCTACAATATCGACGTCACCTCCCTTTCCCGGTCTTCATCACCTACTTCGAGTACTGATGTCACGCATCTAGGCATACAACATGGCTCCTCCGGATCATTGTTGGTTTGGTTGCCTTCTATGTCTTCATCGACCATGACCTTGCCGCTAACGTCATTTCATCACCGACCACTTTGTATTTGCTAATACCAGCATATTGCACATGTCTCTCGCTCTTCGCCCGTTCTACACCTCGTAGCCAAAAGGGGGCCTCCTCTTCTAGTCTCTCCGGCACTTGTCGCATGGTTCGTGATGCTCCCTACTATCGCATGCTCGGTACTGGACGTGTCGCATCACCGCCTTCATGTGTCACAATCGGATGCTCCCATCCATCCATGGTGCATATGCATATATGTCGGTCTGGTCAGCCAATCATGTGTTCGTCTATGCAAAGAACGTCCACAAGTACGCACCACGCCATCAACATAGGACACCCATGCATTGTTCTTGGTCATCCGAGCCGAGCATACCTCCATATTCGTCGGTAGATACAGCATTTGCCTCGCCGTTGGGTCCTCCTGTCCCTGAGCACGCCTACCTACATACTTTCCTCGGCTTCTAAGCTGCTACAGACCGCCGGTGATTGTTGCCCCTTGCCAGGTGACTTCGTCTGCCGCTCCTCCTCAGTAGTCTATTATGCCCACTTGGCATGCTAACTTTGGTGTCCCAGCAATGTCATCGGACTTACTACATCAACATCATTGTCCCTTCCTGGTCTTATTTACTATTAGGTTCTTCGTCTCCTACTTCAGGTACCTATGTTGCGCTTCTAGGCGTACAACATGGCTCCTCCAGATCGCTGCATGTTTGGTTGCCTTCTACGTCTTCATTGACCATGACCTGGCCGCTAACGTCATCCTCTCATCTCCGACCACTTTGTTTTCTTTGACACCAGCAGACTGCACCGGCATCTCTCTCTCTCTCTCTCTCTCTCTCTCTCTCTCTCTCTCTTCGTCTGTTCTGCACCCAACAGGCATCAAGGAGGCCTCCTATTCTAGCCTCTCCGACCATAGGCGCATAATTCGTGATACTCCTGATCCTCGCATTCTCGGTACTGTTCATGCTGCATAACCGCCTTCATGTGTCACAGCCGAATGCTCTCGTCCACACCATGGTGAGTACGTATGCACACACGTCATCCTGATAACCAATCACGTGCCCGTCTATGCTATAACATTCCCAAGTACGCACCATGTCACCAACATAGGACACCAATGCATTCTTCGTGGGCATCCCGGCTAAGAATACCTCTAGCTTTGTCGCCATATACGGCTGCCTCGCTGTCGAGTTCACCCATCTCCGTGCATGCCTACCTCACTACTTGCTTCAACCGCTTGAAGGTTGTCATGTACTCCGGGCAGCTATTGTTGCTACTCGGCAGGCGACCTTTGTCTAGCTCTCCTCCTCGGCATTCTACCGTGCCCACTTGGCAAGCTAACATTCGTGTGCCAGGAATGTCGTCGGACCTACTACATCAACGCCATCGTCTGTTACTAGTCTTTGTCACCTCCGGGTTCTTCTTCGCCTGCTTCGAGTACTGATGTCGCGCTTCTAGCGTACAACATGGCTCCTCCAGATCTTCTACATCTTCCTGGGCCACGACCTGGCCGCTAACGTCATCGTCTCATCCCCAACCACTTTTGTCTTCTTTGCCACAAGCAGACTTCACCGGCGCTTCTCTCATTGCATGTTTTATGCCCGGCAATCGTCAATGATGCCTCCTCTTCTAGTATCCCTAACTCTTGGGCATGGTTTGTGATGCTCCCTACCCTCACATGCACGGTACATGCAACAACGCTATGTGGTTTTGTCCCTGACGTGTCCTTAGCTTGGCGCATGGTTCTTGATGCTCCCTTCCTGGGTACATTGTGTTCATGAAGCTACAACTACAACTGCGCGAGATGGTATAGTATGGTATATTCGGTTTTGAAAAGATAGGAGAGAGATAGAATTTGTTCCTAACTTGTCGTATGTTCTAAGTCGTTCCCTTTTACCTCAGTATATACTCGCTCAAGAGATTCAATAAAATTTCCAACATATTATAACTATTCTCATCCCTCTCTCACCCATGTTCTCAAGACCAAAATGAACTCGAGTCGAATAGTAGTTAGGTGGTGGCAGGATACATCTATAAAATTGTCCGTATAAAATTACCCTTTGCTAATTCTTGGTTGACTGAGAATTAAGTTGGAGCTCCACCTACCCTTGGATCGATAAATTTGCGTTGTGATTCGTGCATATATGAGTTGCACATGGATTGAAATTGCACTTGAATTTGCATATGTAATTTGGTGGGCTAGAATTAACTTTATCCCAATTGCTAAAAAGTGCACGGCTGCTCGTTTGCGCGAATGAGTGGTCTCGCCTCGTCCGTCCGATGGATGTGATCAAGTCACCCTTATCCAGTTCCCACCCAGTCGTCCTCCTCCCAACAAACGCCCGTTGCCACATCCATCCAGCACGCGCGGCTTGAGCGCCGCCGGCAACCTACTGCTCGCCCGCGGCCGCAGAAAAGCGGGGCGAGGCGGCGGAGCAGCGCCGAACTTGAGGAAGGCGATCTCGAGGAGGCCGCACGATGGGGGCATGTCCAGAAGCGCGTACCTTCATTTCCCCGTTCGGCAGCCATTGGCGCTCCCTCTGTTGCGCCATATTTCCTCCTCTTGTATCCATGGTGTTTGATTTTTGAGGGTCTGTGGACTATGGAGTAGGCGGCAGTGAAAGCATATGGAGATTTTGAGGATTTGTAGACTCCGGAGTAGTATCAGACTCTCAGTGCCGTACTGGTGGAGTAGCCATGGCGTTTGATTTGGAGTTCATCCGGGTGTTGAAGGAGACAATATAGCATATTCAAATGACCCACGTCTATCTATCGTCAGACAATTAGTAGATGGGGGCATTAATCTAGTTGGACCAAGTGGGACAGATGTCATTCACAGGGAGGACATGTATCCCCTGAAAAGCATATCATTTCAGCTGCAACTAAATCATCACCATGAGCAACTTATTCAAGCGAATGCAGCAACTATTCCTTCTTAAGTTGCAACCCAGTGGGATCTGATTGCAACTAAAATTGCAACTAAAACACCTCACGAGAAACTTATTCAACTAACTGTGCCTGCTCAAGTTGCAACCCAGTGGATATGACTGTAACTAAATCACCACCATGATCAACTTATTCAAGCGACTGCAGCAACTATTCCTTCTTATGTTGCAACCCATTGGGATGTGACTGCAACTAAAACACCACCACGAGCAACTTATTCAACAGACCGCGTGCCTGCTCAAGTTGCAACCCAGTGGATATGACTGTAACTAAATCACCACCATGATCAACTTATTCAAGCGACGGCGGCAACTATTCCTTCTTATGTTGCAACCCAGTGGGATGTGACTGCAACTAAAATACCACCGCGAACAACTTATTCAACATACCGCTGCAACTGTGCATGCTTTACTTGTAACCCAATGGGGATGACTTTGCAACCCAAACACCACCAAAAGTAACGTATTCAACGGAGTGCAACGACTCTTACTAGTGTAAGCAGCTCGTAGTACGAAGTTGCTGGCGGTAACTGACATTCGGTGCAGGCATTCTGTAGATGAGTGGTGGTTTTGGGGTACTCCCCATAGATGAGTTCAACCGGTCAGCGCAGAACTAGATGAGTTGCTGCAATACAAACATTAGTTGCAGACATTTCATAGATGAGTTGCTGGAGGTTCCCCTACGAAATACCCGCACCAAATACAACCCAATTTTTTGGGATGAATTCTGAAGTTGGCCATTGTTGTCGCAATGTTACATATCATTGATGCTAACTTTGGATATTGTTTTGTTTCTTTACAATACTATGAAGTTACACATCATCACAACTAAATTGTCGGCCTCAAGAACCAACTTGTGTGCGGTTTTAGAAAGTATGGTAGGCAGCTATAGTATAGAGTTAAGAATTTTTTTTTTAAATAATACATGAAAATTACTTAATTCCGGAAATGTTGCGCACATTTTATTTTTTTCAAAAATAGAATCCAGTCGGCTTTGGCAAGACCGACTGGAGCCTGTCGTCGTTGGCGAGGACGACTACGATCCTGTCGTCTTTGCTGAGGACGAGGACGGTCCTGTCGTCTTTGCTGAGGACGAGTACGTCACGAGTACGTCCTGTGTTCGTGCATGGCATGCATGCCGACGGCGTCGACCGACGCGGGAGCCAATCGTCTTCGGCGAGGACGACAAGGTGGGCCTAGTCGGCATCGCCGATGCCGACTAGTACGAGCACCAACCCTCCCCTCTCTTCCTCTCTTTCTCTCTTTCCCCTCTCTCTCTTTCCTCTCACTTGCGCTGCCTTCTTCGTGTTCATCATTTCCTCTCTCTACTCTCCACAAAAACCGAATTAAACTACCGATTTAGACCAACAATCTTCACGTTTGTCAGCATTAATCGGTAGTAGAAGGTTGAGGGAAGCTAGGGGAGCTCCGATCTCCTAATGGGATAGCTCGTGGTGGTGGTGGTGGTGATGGTTGGCGGGTGGTGGTGGTGATGGAGGGCTGCGGGTGGTGGTGCTGATTCAGGGCTGCGTGGTGGTGCTGCTCGTGGAGGTGCGCCGTTGATTCGAGACCGCCGGACGCCGTCGCCTCTCACGCTTCAAGGGTATAATTCGCCTCTCACGCTCGTGGAGGTGCTACATTTTTTGAATGTATTTAAATGTGTTGTTAAAAAATAGTTTCTGACGGTACTAAATATTGTCAGTGCAGATGTCTGATTTAGTGAAGATCAGGTTTTTCTATGGTCCTGGTAGAGTCCAAATGTGTGATACGGGAGCTGATCTGAGTGATTTTCAGTATATAGATGTGGACCTGCCAGCTCCTCAAACATGGTCGTTAAGTCAGGTAAAAGATTGGTTGGCGGGAAGTTTAGGGCTTGATAGTCAGACACAGACCGTCAGTGTTCATGCTTGGTGGAGCCATTCAAGGACGAATATTTACTTCGTTTTGAGACCACTAGAGTGTGATTCTGATTGGGTGCGATGGTTAAAAGGCTGCGGAAAAAGGAATTGCTCTCCCTGTGCCCTAGTTCTTCCCGCCTTGAACGAGGTCACTGCCCCTGAGGAGGAATTTAATGCCCATGAAGGTGAGGGTGCTTATGATCCTAGTCAGGGAAGTGAAGAGATTAACATTTCTATGTCAAATTATGGGTCTGATTTTGGTGGTGGTGGTTACGAGTCGGGGCAGAGCAGTCAAGTACAAGGAGGGGACACTGAGGTATATGACAGTGCGGAGGCGGATGGCGACGAGGTAGACGGGCACATGCAGAACGAGATGGAACATGAAGATGCAGATGGCTATAGTGGTGAAGACGATGATTCCGATGAGTCAGACGGGGAAGATAACGCATATGAGGCACCTAATCCTGCAGCATGGAATCAGGATCACTCTACAGCGATGACCATAAACGATGGTCATGATTCGGCATGGGAATATCATGAGAATAACATTGCGAAGGGTGCTTTGTATACTGACAAGCAAGCTTTGAGGGATGCAGTCGTTAAATGGGCATTGTCGACTCACAGGGTTATGAGAACAACCGTGTCGAATCAAAAATATTTGACAATGGAATGCGAGACAATAACTTGTCCCGGCCGGGTGCATGGACATCTCCCAAAGAATGGCTATAGTTGGAGGATAAGTGACTTCGTACCTCACTCGTGTGAAATTGATAATATCCCCGAAGAGCACCGTAACCTTTCTTCCACGCTTATAGCTCGGTTGCTGTACAGGGAGATAGTGTCCTGCGCTGCGATGGAAGTCAGTGCCCTCCAAACAAAAGTGGCTGTCAGATTTAAGTATGAAATATCTTATGGCAAGGCTTGGAGGGCTAAGCATACGGCGCTTGAAAACAGATTTGGTTCATATTTGGACGCATATGACTCTGTTATCCGGCTGTTGCATACTCTGCAGAACCGGAATCCAGGCACCTATGTAGATATCCAAGATATGTTCAGGCCAGAGTTCCCAACTGTGAGGGTGCTGCATCGAGTGTTTTTCTCATTCGCCGTATGTATCGAGGCTTTCAGACACTGTCGTCCGGTGATATGTGTAGATGGCACCTTTCTCACAGGCAAGTATAGGGGACAAATCCTGACCGCAATTGGTCAAGACGGTAACAATATGGTTGTGCCCCTCGCATTTGCTTTTGTGGAGAGCGAGAACATTGACAGTTGGACTTGGTTCTTCAGGCAACTGAAAATAGCAGTTGTGAAGGATAAGCCGAACGTGTGCATCCTTCATGACAGGCATGCAGGTATACTCAACGCGATAAAGACACTCACCAATCCTTCGTCTGAGGAACAGACTCCATGGCAGGACATGCAGAGCCGTTGGTGCATGCGCCATCTTGGTGCTAACTTCTACTCGCAGTTTAGAAATAAAGACCTGATGAACCTATTCAAGAAACTCTGCAAGCAGAACCAACAATGGAAGTACATGAAGATACGTGACAGACTTGATTTGTGCACGCAGAGACATGTTCGGGACAGGAAGAGGGCACGAGCAGCAGCTGTTGCTGCACATGCAGAAGCTGTTGCTGCACAGTTAGCTACAGGACCACCTGCCGAGGAGGATGAGCCTGTTGGTCTTTGCGACCTTCCGGGATTTGACCCGCCTGGAACTAGGAGAAGAAGTGGGAGGACAATTAAAACTTTCGAGCAGTGGATAGAGCATGAACCTTTGGAGAGGTGGTCTTTGTTGCACGACACACATGGAGCAAGATACGGTGTCATGACAACGAACCTGGCTGAATCATACAACTTTGTCCTCAGAGGAAACCGTGCGTTGCCACTTACAGCCATCGTGGAGGGTATTTTCTATGGCACCGTGAAATATTTCAGAGAAAGACGTGAAAGAGCTGTGAAGCATATGATGGACAACCCGACCTCGCCTTATTGTGAGAAGGTTACGAAATACATGAATGAGAAGCTGGAAAAATGTACCTCCCACAGTGTAACTGCCGTTGGGAATCAAGAAATGAGGTTTGAGGTCCGGTTAGCCCACAACAAGTTCGGATGTGCAAACGAAGTGAGGACGCATGAGGTGAAGATTGGTAATGAGGTTAGGCCTACTTGCGAGTGCACCTGCAACAAACCAAAATTGCTTCACCTTCCTTGCTCCCATGTCCTCGCTGCATGCAGGCAGTTACGGTTGAACGCAATCTCCTTCGTGTCTCCATATTATATGAAAGAGGCAGTTGTCAATACTTGGACAGGTGAGATGATGGGATTTCGATTAATGGGTAACTTCAACAGTGTAACCCCTGGTGAGAGGCGGTACATTCCAGCTCCTGAGCTTTTGCGTGATGGGGTAGGCAGACAGGCGCCGGGCGGCCATCACGAACCACTACTACCTCGAGCTCACACCGGAGCAGCGGATGGATCCGGCCTGGCATCCCGACTACCGCCCGACTTGGGAAGCCTTCTTCATCAATCGGCGTGAGAGGGCGCTCGCCATGTACGAGGGGGATGGCCCTCCTCCTTCGGACTTCAACGAGGCCGGCCGTCGGCTGTGGTGGGCTGGCCGGACTCTCCAGGGCGTTATGAACTACATCATGGCTGGCGATAACCCCCGCCTATGCTACCCTAACATGCAGTCCGGGGGTGCTCACCCGTCGAGGTTCGAGCCACGAGCGCCGTATGAGTACGATGACAGCGACGACGACGATGATGGCGACTATGAGTACGAGTATTATAGGCCTAGGCAGGAGTATGACTAAGATTGTTAGGACAACTGATCCACTGTTGTCATTCTGTACCGTATCAACTGAAAAACTTCATGCCAAACATATCAGATAAATCGGCAACCTCCTTCACCTTGCATTCACTACATAGGCTCACTCGGGAAAAAGCGCGCCGCCATAAGGGCGGGAAAAATAACGCGGTAGGAAAACGGCGGGAACAAAAACGCGGGAGAAAGGCAACGGAAGTGAGAGGAAAGAGAGAAAGAGAGGAAAGAGAGAAAGGGAGGAAAAGAGGGAAGGGCAGGGTGTCGGCCAAGTACTAGTCGGCATCGGCGAAGCCGACTAGGCCCACCCTGTCGTCCACGCCGAAGACGATTTCCTCCCCGCGTCGGTCGACGTCGTCGGCGACGTACTCGTCCTCAGCAAAGACGACAGGACCGTAGTCGTCCTCGCCAACGACGACAGGCTCCAGTCGGTCTTGCCAAAGCCGACTGGATTCTATTTTTGAAAAAAATATAATGTGCGCAACATTTCCGGAATTAAGTAATTTTCGTGTATTATTTAAAAAAAAATTCTAAAGTTAATATCTCAGTACTATGAAGTTTCTTACTATCGTTGCAAAGTTGAGTACCTCGAAAAACTATTTGACTACAAAATACAATTCTAAGCAATTGTTAGTACGAAGTTACTGGCATAAACACTAGAGTTGTTTTTCAGATTTTTTTTATCGAAACATATATAAATGGGATTTAGTTTTGAAGAGTTTGTCGCGGGAGACCTAACGGTGAAAACGCATCGCGATTTCGACACACGATTTAGGAGCTATGCCTTTTTCAAAATTTCAACTTGGAATTAAATGTGTACGATAAAGCAATGCGTGCATGTGCCGGGCAAGGCTCTTTTTCCGAAATCTTAGGCGATTGCTGGTTGGGGCAAACTAGCAAGCGATTGCTAGCTAGACCGGCCCTAACTTTATTGTCCGTTCAACCGAGAATTAGCCGCATAAATTTTGTATACATCCGCACAGACAAAGGTCGAAGGGTTTTGGTTTTTAGAAAAAAGGTCGAAAGGTTTTTAGTTTCCTTCTCGAATAAGAAATGCTGGATACGATGATTGCTTCAGATTTCTGTTGATTCCGAGACTATTATTCGTGTGTATTATAATCGACCTGGCGGGCGACGATGGGTTCCTGTGGTTTCCCACCGCATGTGGCCGATCAACCAACCAACTCCTAGCTAATCCACCTCTAGCTGCTCATCTCAATCGAAATCAAGAGATTATTTGCGAGAAATCATTGGCCGGTACGCATCCGTCCATACCAGGGTAACATGGCATAGCGGCCGAGATGTGATTTTATAATGGCGAAAGCTCGCGAACCGAACCCTCCAATCCTCCATGATTTCCTCCCAACCCATGTGAGTATGTGACCGGTGACTACACACTCCAAGCTAACACGGCACGTTCGGTACGGTGCATTGCAACGGCCGTCGGCGATGCGGTGACGACGCCGGTCGAATCAGCCCCCACCCGTTTTGCCAGCCTATAAATAGCCCGGCAATGGTCCTCTCCTTGGACCATCAGAACACAGACCAGAGTCCAAAGCAGAGGACTACTACCTACCACTAGCGCGCGGCAACTCTAACAAGATGGCTCGGGTAATCTCTATGAACGCCGTCGCCCTCGCCGCGGTGATCATCTCCGTGCTTTCTGCCGCTTGCGCCACCGCCCAGCAGCCGGCGGGGGACTACAACACCTCCGACGTGGCTTACAGCACCGGCTGGCTCCCGGCGAGGGCCACCTGGTACGGCGCGCCCACCGGCGCCGGGCCCAACGACAACGGTACGTGTCCTGACTGATGCAGCAATGCCTCTGTGTGTTCTGCTGCCGCCGTTGCTTACTTCGATTGATCGATGTGTATGCAGGCGGCGCTTGCGGGTTCAAGCACGTGAACCAGTACCCGTTCTCCTCCATGACCTCCTGCGGCAACCAGCCCATTTTCAAGGACGGCAAGGGCTGCGGCTCCTGCTACCAGGTAGCTACATGAAACGAAATCATTGCATTCTTTGTGGATTTCTGGAAGCTTTGTTCCTTGGTGGACGATGTTGTTGCCTGCTGGAAGTGGAAGTGTTGACCTTTCTTGCTTTGTTTTTCAGATACGATGCACCAACGACCGTTCTTGCTCCGGCAACACCAAGACGGTGGTGATCACCGACATGAACTACTACCCCGTCGCTCAGTACCACTTCGACCTCAGCGGCACGGCCTTCGGCGCCATGGCCAAGCCGGGCCTGAACGAGAAGCTCCGCCACTCCGGCATCATCGACATCCAGTTCAGGAGGGTGCCGTGCGAGTTCCCCGGCCTCAAGATCAACTTCCACGTCGTTGAGGGCTCCAACCCGATGTACCTGGCGGTGCTGATCGAGTACGAGGACATGGACGGCGACGTGGTTCAGGTGGACATGAAGGAGGCCAAGTCGGCGTCGTGGGCGCCGATGCGCGAGTCGTGGGGATCCATCTGGAGGATGGACTCCAACCACCGCCTCCAGGGGCCCTTCTCCATGCGCATCACCAGCGACTCCGGCAAGCAGCTCGTCGCCAACAACATCATCCCGGCCAACTGGAGGCCCAACACCGACTACCGCTCCTTCGTCCAGTTCAGTTGATCTGATGAACCAATTCCTCCGACCGATCCACAAGCCAGCCACGTGCGCATGCATGCTCTCTGGCTAATTACAATCGATCG
The DNA here is from genome assembly GCA_012064385.1 of Puccinellia tenuiflora. Classification (NCBI taxonomy): domain Eukaryota; kingdom Viridiplantae; phylum Streptophyta; class Magnoliopsida; order Poales; family Poaceae; genus Puccinellia; species Puccinellia tenuiflora. Next base: position 68,247 of record QRDG01001019.1, read on the forward strand.
AAATCATTTGCTTGTTTTACATGGTATTTTCTTGAGGAAGAGTTTGAGATGCCGTCTGTCTGGTGTCATATGTGCGTGGTCGTCGACGTCGTTTAGCGTCTGGAACATGTGCGGGAACTGCAGGAGGGCAAAGTTTACAGGTGCTCTCCCGCCCACTGACACCATACAGTGCATGACCTTACCAGTTTGTAATCAAATCCAAGTTATAAATTATATGCGTACAGTTTGTGCTACTTATTTCTATGAGTATCTTCTTAATTATGTGTATGCTCATTCTCGCTTATTCTAGTAAGACACATCCGAGTTATACTATGTTCTATCAAATCGACATATATATAACATTCGCAACAAAGAAAACGCATATATATAAGAATCAGACATTTTAATGGTTTAGCCAGCTCCTAATTCAGGCTTATTTTTTGATAATGAGAATATAATAATACCAAGATAATATCAATTATACCCAGTCTCTGCAACAACATAATGAATAGAACAATTCTAGACACACAGCCGAAAAACAAAAGAAGAAGAAAAAGAAAAAAAGATCCTGCCGAGGCAATAGCACCGTTAATGGCGACGATGTTATTTTATGGTGATCCAAATCCGTTTCTATAAGTGAGAAGGCTAACGACGGAGCGAAGCGAGGCCCGTCGCCGGTACGAGTTGTAACCGACCAGGACACCTATTGTTGCCGACCTAGTTTAGGTCAGGACCACTATAAATACGTCTTGTAAGCCGCCGCCGGAGATAAGCCACACATTGTAAATCCCGGCGCGTTTGTAACCTCACCCCGAAATAGTGAAGTATTGCTGGCTGGCGCCCGTGGTTTTTTCTCTTCCTTGTTGGAAGGGTTTTCCACGTTAAAATCTCGTGTCTCCGTTAGTTTGATCTTGCTTAATTTCATCGTTGTTTTGCTATCGCCTGTAACAGACGACACCTCCTCTCCGAAATAACTTCTCCAAAATAAAGCCTTTAAGAAGGTAACATTGTGCAACACCGTCGACGGTATAACCAGCCTAGTCAGATTCTGGGTTTTCACCCTAGAAAAGGTCCAAGCTTGAGATAATGCCTCCAACAAGAAAATAACTAGCAAGTCGCCATTACTAGGTAAATCCATACGAAAATCAGACCTAGGGTTTTCAAACCAAAAACTAGGACACGGAGCTCAAAGAGCACCAGCAATAATGAAGAGACCAAATTCAGGCTTCGGCCTTCCAATCCATCGCTTCTAGCAATGGATGATAACTCCATTTAGGGTCAGGCGACTAAGATTAGTTTAAAGGCACAGAAAGGGACTTGCTGCTACTAGTATTTTAGTGTAACGGAAGCGGTTCTGCAGCTGATAAGGTATATATAAGACCGCTCCTTTTCAGAACAGTGCCAGGCAGCATTCGGAGTAAAGCTTGCACATAAAGCCCAAGTAGTTTTCTTTCCCTGCTTTGTTAATCCAGAAAAGGTATCAACATAATTATCACGAGCACCAAAGTGAGCATACTTAATTGTTGTGATTAGTACGCCCAAAGCTTTATATAATCGTTAGTCCTAGCTGTGTATGGGAGCTCCTTTTGCGACAAGGAGCAAAGGCTGCTGATGTTCATGGGTGATATCTACCTTTTACGAGAGCACGTCCGGCAGGCTCCCTACAAAGGCGGGAACCGCAAAGAAAAAAACTGCCTTTTAAGGCCTGGTGGAAAAAATCAACATGTCTAGAACTCCCTTCCGCACCTAAATTGTAGGGCTCCGTCGATTCAAAAGAATTTATTAGGATTTTTAAAGGATTGGAATCGTCCTTAGAATTTTGTTCTATGTTGGTCGTTTCATTTGTAGGATTGGATCCTATAGAAATTTTCTCTAAAAAATCATTCATACTTACATTTAATAGGAAATCAAGCCCCACTTCAACCTATTTTGTAATTCCTTATTTTTTTTCATATGGCATCAAACCTCTTTTTTACAATTACTCCCCCGCCGCGCCTCCAACCATCAAGAGACGAAGCTAGAAATAATTCCCAATGTGGTCAGCTCTATGTCACATCTATTGTAATGGTGTCAGCTTGCTAAAATAGACACAAGGTGGTACTACTTAATAAATGGATTGCTAATTTCCTCTGAGCTCTCTTCGTTCTCTACAAAGTTTTAGCTCTCTGTTCGATGATAAAGAGTAGCTTATCATGGAGCATGGTCGACGGACGCATGCAGTACGCGCAGGTCGGCGATCAATGTGGGATTTGCATGCGCAGGACGGCATGGGGCTAATTTAATTTATCGCACTGAACTTTGGGGAGTCTCGCATTTGGGCTTCCCCATTTTGCCATGCTGGTCGATGATGGCTTTCCCATTTCCCCCTTTACACCCTCTAGGTTTACGGAGCCTGAGTTTGCTACTCTAGAATCTCTTAAAACCCTTTTAGAGTGCGTTGTAAACTAATTTTAGAGTCTCAAATTTTATAGAGACCGCAGAGATGCTTTGAGAAAGCTAAATATTCACTTCAACGCTACCTTCAGAGATTACTAATGCCGACAGTATTTCTGTTAGACAACAAAGGCCTACTAGATTCTCGCCGCAATTACTGGCGTTAATTTAAACCCTCACTGAGCAGGTCTGACTGCAGTTAAGGTTAGTACATACTAGCTTGACTACAATTTCCGGCGCGGCCGTCCAATTAACAGAGTCAACAGGCGACTGCAGTGCACTAAGTGTTCATGAATGCTTGCCGTGATACATGCTGAAGAACTTGTCTTCTTCAGGAAGCCTTTACTAGCGTTGATCGAGAATGGATCTCTCTGGTTCTGAGCTGAAAATGGAGCCTTCCGCGATTTCATGGAACCGTGATTCTCGCAGGGTTCACATGGTCATAGTCAGACTCGTACTCTCTCTATTTCACAATATAAGATATTTTAGATTATTTCCACATTTACATTTAAACCACATATATCTAGACATGTTTTAGTATATATGTTCATTCTTTTTCCATTCTTTTTAGTCTAAATCTAGACAATATGTGAAACATCTAAAACATCTTATATTATGAAACGGAGGGGGTAGTAGACAGTTAGTCACACAAGCTCCGTTTCTTATTTTCTTTTCACAGAGAGAAACACAGTCAAGGAAAGAAAAAGCCTTTTGGCACCCGGGCTACTCAAGGAGACTAGCAGAGGATATACGATACGTTGATACTCCCTCCGTCCAAAAATAAGTGTCTTAAATTTGACAAAAAGTGGATGTATCTATATATGAAACATGTCTAGATACATTCACTTTTGAGAAAACTTGAGACACTTATTTTTGGACGGAGGGAGTATGTCGTACAGTATATACGTCCCGTACCTAGCGTGTACTCTGCTCCATCCGCAACATATCACTTAGTAGTAGTATTTTCCTGCAGATCGATAGAGGGAAACGCACATGCACTGGCCTATCACAACGTGAAGTCCCCCCGAAGAGGTCACCGGGGGGATCGATAGGGACAAAAGGTAACTGACTAGGACTCACGATTGGTTCTTCAGGTGCGCGCATGTGCAGAGCGGGAAGTTGGACGCGGACGGCTGGAGAGCCTGCAGCGCATGTGAGGCGCGGCCAACTTGTGCGGATTCTCCTAGCCTACTACTACTACAGTATACAGTATTTGTTATGAACATACGTTTCTCGACTGTGGCAACTTGCAAACACATCTTCAGGCCCAGTGGGCGTGATGCTCGTCTCAAACTGAGCTCTCGCCGATAACTTGGTGATAGCTCCTCCCCTCCCGCCTCGCCGCCCCGCCCGCAGTTTGTGGCGCCGCGAACTTCCTGAGATATATGGAGCTGACAGTTGTGCACGTTCGTTGGTTGATCTGAGAGGAGTAGCCATGATTCGATTGGGGCCTGCTTTTCTGGTTTTGGCTATTATAAGCAGGCTGAAGCGTACGTTATCCTTGGTTAGACGGAATGTTTGAACAGCGAGCTTGTACAAAATATGCTACCGCCGAGCATGGGTGCTAGATCACTCAGCACGTACGATTCATATATCTGTCCCCGATATTGCGTGCAGTGCAATGTATTCTTCTTCTTCTTCCAATCGGACAAGAGTTAACCTGAAATTGAGGGTGGACGACGTGACAATGGATATGTATGTTTGCAAAGCTTATAAGCTGCTGATCAGCAAGCCGAACACTGCCAATCTTCCGTCCGCACGCAAGCGGATCACGGGTCACGAGAAGAAGGAGCTAGCGGGGATTCTGGATTACTCGGCTAATTTCAACGAGGGTCACATGAATCCTCTGTTGGATAGTAATGGAGACTGCTGCCACATTGACCTGCAGCGAGAGCATAGCATAGGAAAACAACCCGCACATTGTCCTAGAACTAGAAGAAGAAATCCAGCATGCAGGACTCCACTCCACCACTACTTGAGATAGAGAAGCTGAAAGCGGCAGCGCATGTGCGCGCGCTAGGCTAGCTGCGGACCATGCCTCCTGCATTGCATGCCCTGCATACTTCCATATATGCATAATCCGTTCGTTCGTTACTCATTGACTAGTGGAATTTGGTGCGGCGACACGCCGCACCCGTTGTATTTTAAAATTTAATAATTTGTCACTTTCTTTTGTCTAGTTTGTCCAAAATTTCATTAAATTGTTCAGCAAAATGTTAGACAATTTGAAGTGTTCGAATATGTTTTTATTTTGGTATGAATAGATAGCAATTTTTGTTGAGTTTTTTTTTAATATATTGTGTAGGTTTTTGAAGTCTTCAGTGATTTGAAATGTTCAAACATATTTGTATTTTGAAGTCAATATTTAATTGGAATTACAAAATCCATTTGAATTTGATTCCAGTTTTCCTGGGGAATGTTTATTCGTATGGTGGCAAAATTTTGGCTAAATTGAAAATGTTTAAATATATTTTGTAAGTTGATATAAGTATGTAATGTTTTTTTAGCACTCTTGATGTATTTTATGGAATGTCGGTATATTGACTTAAATGTTAGTCAAATTGGATTTTGCAAACATGTTGTTTATTTTGTATGTAATTATCCAAATGTAAGTATTTTTGAATTAGTCAACTTCATTTGTTTTTTGTCAAAAATAGTAAATATTTTTCTTTCGTAGCATTTTTATATATTTTGTAAAAATTGGCGTTCGAATATAGAAAATGGCGACATTTTTTTAAAGTTGTCTAAGTTTGGAAATCGTTGTAATTGGAAAATGCTTGCGTCGTGTTTTAAAGTTGTCTAAGTTTTTGTTTTCTCCAATATGCATTTAGAGAAGCATTATTAGAATTTAACTATGTAGTTCGAAAGAGTTAAGTTCAGTGTAAGTGTTCATTTAATTGAGTTGCATAATTGGAGGGAGTCCAGTTGTATTGTATCTAAATATTGATCTGTTCGACTTAGCGTAATATGTTTATATTGTTTGTTGAATATTTGATTTAATGCAATAATTAGGAGGAATACATTGTATGAGCATTTATTGAATTTTAATTTAAATTCAGTTCATATTTAGGGGACATGAAATTGCACTTTATGTAAATGTTGAGCTAAAATTGTTTAAATACTGTTCTGGTTTCGCGGCATTTAGTAGTTTTCTAAATTTGTACAAATATTGTAGAATGGTATCTAGAAAGTGTTTTAAATTAGCTGAAGCATGGTCTTTCTTAAATTCTATTGTTTGGTTCGACTATAATTATTTTGGAAGTAAGATTTAAAATAATCCGGAAAAGATTTGAAAGCATTTGAAATGATTATTTTGATTTTTACAGTTTGTTAGAAGTTGGTCCAAATTGCCTTGGAGTTGTTTTATAAGCTATCTCTAAATTTTAGTCTATTTGAACTGGTGTACAACATATTTGAATTAATGTAATATGTTTTGTTTTTTTCTTTTGTTGAATATTTGATTTAATGCAATAATTGAAGGGAACATAACATATGAGCATTTGTTGAATTCAAATTAAAGTTCAGTGCATAGTTGGAGGGTATGAATTGCATTTAATTTGAGGAACTGCATCTGAATATATAATCTGAGGAATTGCATTTGAATTTCAAATTTAATCGAAGTAAATTTAGTTTTTCTTGCCAATATTTTGCTTAATTGAAATGTTCAATTAGAGTCCATAATCAGAGGGAATACGTAGTGTGAGCATTTGTTAAATTCAACTCTACATAATTATGGGGAGTACATTTTGTTTTTTTTTAATAGGCACAAATTCAAAATTGCTCCACATTTTTTCCTTTAAATAGTTGACTTTTTTTGTGAGCATGTTGACATATTTTAGAGTATCTCCATTTTTTTTGGGGAACTTTGAAATGTTCGAATTTTATTAATCTTAAATTTAAGTCTATAATGGGTGGAAATGCACATCTATTCATTTGGATTCCATAGCTAGAGAGTTTTTTTTAATTCAACTCTATATAATTGGAGTAATTGTACACACTCTAAATTTTTACCAAATTGAGATGTGTAAATATGTTTTTTTTCTATAATTAATTAACATTTATTTTTGTGATCTTTGTGAATTTTGTTTTTCATATTTTTCTGGTGGAAATATCTAAAGTTGTTGGTTTTACAGTATTTATCAATTTCTGAGAATTTTCTAAATAAAATGGGGCCCACATGTGGGGAATTCAGCATTTTCTGAAAATTTATGCGAAAAGAAAGAAATCTGACAGCCGGGCCCACTGTGACGTCGGAATGACGTCAGCAGTGGCCAGGGCTGCCACTGCCGTGGCGGCGAGGACCACACGTCACCGCGCGCGTGAGTGCGGGGTAGCTGATGTTCTTCAAATTAGGATAGTGGATGCCATAAATATTTATTTGAACTTCATATTTAGGAAGAATGCAGTGCATGAGATTATATGTGAGATATATATATATTTTGGAGTGTATTTTCTTAGCAAATTGAATTTTTCAAATGTGTGCTATGTATTTTTTTTTTTTTGTGAGAATTATGATATATTTTAGAGTAGAAGAAGCAATTTGTCATATCGACTGTTTTCAAATATTTAGAAAATTGAAATGTTTTCACATGTTTGAAGCGTACTATAAATATTTGTTTCAACTCCATAATTAGGGAGAATGCAATTTGTGAGATATATTTTAGAGTGTGTACAATTTTCTAGCAAGTTGAAATGTTCAAATGTATTGCTTTTCTTTTAATATTTATTTGAATTGTAGGAGTTTTTTGGAGGAAAATATTTTGGAGTAGGTAGTAATTTTTTTTTGTTAGTGAATTCATGTACTGTAGAGCACCGGCAAATGTTTAGCAAGCTGAAATGTGAGCATGTTGACATATTTTTTTTTTGTTGAAAAAAAAGCATGGTGGTTGCAAAATATTTTCTTCATAAAAAAAAGCATGGTGGTTGCAAAATATATATATATATATATTTTTTTGTTAGTGCCTTGATATATTGTAGAGCACCGTCAAATAGTTTTTATTTTCTTTGTGTTTTTGTAAGTTTTTTTTTTTGAAATATTGTATCGTGGTTGGAAAATATGTTGATATATTTTTTCGAGTTTTTAATGTAATTTTTTTAAACATATCGGAAATTCAATTTTGTTCTTTTTTCCCTCGGGCGTTTTGATGTATTTAATATCATTTCGAAATATTTAGTAAGTTGGAATGTTCAATTTAGTTTGTTTTTGAATCTTTTGATTGTAATTTTTTTTTATGGAATTTGTTTAGAAAATTTGTTGTATTGTATCGTGGCTGCAAAATATGTTGATATATTTCTTCGAGTTTCCGGAGTGTATTTTTTTTAGCAAATTGAATTTTTCAAATGTATGCTATGTATTTTTTGGTGAGAATTATGGTATATTTTAGAGTAGAAGAAGCAATTTGTCATATCGACTGTTTTCAAATATTTAGAAAAGTGAAATGTTTTCACATGTTTGAAGCGTACTATAAATATTTGTTTCAACTCCATAATTAGGGAGAATGCAATTTGTGAGATATATTTTAGAGTGTCTACAATTTTCTTGCAAGTTGAAATGTTCAGATGTATTGCATTTTTTTTAACATTTATTTGAATTGTGCGAGTTTTTTTATAGGAAAATAATTTCGAGTAGGTAGTATTTTGTTTTGTTAGTGCCCTCATATACTGTAGAGCACCGGCAAATGTTTAGCAAATTGCAATGTGAGCAAGTTGACATATTTTTTTTTGTTGTAAAAAAAAGCGTGGTGGTTGCAAAATATTTTCTTCATAAAAAAAAGCATGGTGGTTGCAAAGTATTTTTTTTTTTGTTAGTGCCTTCATATATTGTAGAGCACCGTCAAATAGTTTTTATTTTCTTTGTGTTTTTGTAAGCTTTTTGAAATATTGTATCGTGGTTGCAAAATATGTTGATATATTTCTTCGGGTTTTTAAAATAATTTTTTTAAACATATTGGAAATTCAATTATGTTCTTTTTTTCCCATCGGGTGTTTTGATGTATTTCATATCATTTCGAAATATTTAGGAAGTTGGATTGTTCAAATTAGTTTGTTTTTTAATCTTTTGATTGTATTTTTTTTGTGGAACTTGTTTAGAAAAATTATTGTATTTCTTCGAGTTTTTCAAATAATTTTTTTTAAGTGTATTGGAAATTCGATTTTGGTCTTCTTTTTTTTCTCCTCTCGGGCGTTTTGAAATATTTAGGAAGTTGGAGTGTTCGAATTAGTTTGTTTTTGAATCTTTTGATTGTAAATTTTTTTTTTGCGGAATTTGTTTAGGAAATTTGTTGAATTTACAGCATTTAAAAAAAATGGGAAAAGGAAAAAAAAACCTCACGCGTGGACCCACTGTGACGTCGTGCTGACGTCACAGTGGGCAGGACACGCTGGCTCGGCCGCGGCGGCGTTGAGCTCGCCGGCGGCGCGCCACCGCGTTCTGGGACGCGCGCGTGGGTGCGTCCGACGCGCGCGGACGCGGGGTGGCGTTAGGCGGCGGCGCCGCCTATTTTGGGTCGCCGGAGCGGCGGTGGTGGCGTGGAAAGGCGGCGGTAGACCGGGGCCGCGGCGGCGGCGTTTACGGCGCGCGCGCGGCGTCCCGGCGACTGATCAGCGGCGAAGAAGAAGAGGCGGCGGCGGCGGAGCCCTGCGTGTGGTTGGATTGGAGAGGGGAGGGCCGGAGCGGCGGCATCGAACGCGACGGCCGGCGGCGACCTGCGGCCGCGTGCGGGACAGCGTCCATACGCGACGGCGGTGCACGGCGGCTCCGGCAAGCAGCGCTGGGCGAGGAGGGAGAGGCGGCGACGGCGAACCTCGTAGTGTGAGTCGATTTGAGCGGGGAGGGGTGTAGAGGCGGCGGCATGTGTCGGCGACGGCGGCGACCGTGCGGGAGAGAGGAAGGGGAAGGAGGGGATTGTGCAGACGTTTTTACAGAAAGGTCCGTGCCTTTGTCGTAAATTACAAATCGGTCCCTCGCCTCGTATTTTAGTGGACTGCGGGTTCGATTGTCGTTTTCTGGAAGGGGTTTTGTGCAAAAGCGTGCCGGGAACGCCCGTGGACCGTCGGATTGAAATTGGACGGCGTCGATCGTGCGGGCACTATTCATTACTGTAGCTACTGTAGAAGAACAGTACCCGGGCAACGGAGAGGCCGCGATTCTGCTTGTCTTTAAATATAGTAGTAGATGCTGCTTCGCGTAGGACCCATACGTCTGCGGTTGCGCCTCAACAAAATCTAAACTATAATATTGTAATAGGTGGTCGTCGTACGTCATATTGAATTTCCGATTCTACCCTTACTATGTTAGGCAAAGTTAGAAAATATTACACACTTTTGCCACCGCCAAGTCATACCGGTTCGGTGTTATTACAACGAAAGAAAAAATCCCCAATCATCCATCTCCGACCTCGCCCGTCAAACCAAGCCAACGATGCGCCGCCGCTGCTCTTCCCGTCTCGCACCCCGCCGCCGCCGCTACCTGTGGTAAGCGCTCGAGACCCGCTCCCCTTGGATCCCTTATCGCCTCGCTCGTTTTCCCAATCGCCTCCCTCCTCTCACGCTCAGGCAAGCCACCCTTCTCTCCTTCCTCTCCCTCGTTCGTCCCCGTTGCCTCCAGTCACCGCCACGTACCTCCGCAGCTAGCAGCTCTCCGCACCAGTTGCTTTTATTTTCTTCTCCCGCATGGGCAGCAGCAGCTACACACCGCCCGCGTCTGCTCCTTATCCAGCCAGCACGACTTGGGTATTTTTGGTCCTGTTAGTTTAAGCTCATGGTAGTGCTCATACAAAATCACACTGGATGTCTAAATCCATTACGGTACAAGACACACAATGATGTTTTAGTGCTACGGTAGTATACTGAAAATGTGTAGCGACGATTGGTTGTCAAAATGCAGGGATACCTGGTGCATTTGCATTATTGCATAAGCAAACATGCTGCGCCTGTAGGCCTATTGGGGCTGCTTGTTTTGTTTCAGGTCAGTCTGACCCTGCTCTGTTTTTTGGACCATTTGTTCAAGTTATAGATGAACATATACTGTTGGAGTATTCTATTTCATCCCAAGTTTCTCTATTAATCAAAGTTTTACATTATTTTGCAAGGATAAAGTGAGGAAGCTATACATGCTTTAAAAAATTAGAAATTGTAATGGAACAAGCGTGGTTTCACTATCTTTGTTGTCGTACCTGCATACCAAATGTCAGATGGTTTTCTGTAGAAGGAGACCACACCGTCTTGGTTATAGATTTAATGGGGCAAACCTGGATGATATATTTGTTTTTAGCAGCAGAAAAATATATCTTAAGATGTAATTACGCTTGTCGATCAGATACTACGCATACTTGATTTTATTCCCTCTCAAACCATTCATACCTTTTTTGTATATAGCAAGTAATTAACTCTATAGTTGTGGTTTATTGAATTTTCATAGACCTCAGCTCCGTTGTTGGTGTCCACACTTGCACTTGTGCACAAGAAAACGGTGCATCAATCATTTTTGTCTTGGCAGTTTGTTCATTTACAAGAAGACAGTGCGAACTATGTTCATTTACAACTGGAGGACTAAATTTGGGGGTCAATCGAACATACTTGCATGGTATACAATCAAAATCATTTAGCTAATAAGATAATTAAGTTTTATAACTATTTAGTCTTTTTCTAAGCTTGTGCACACATGACAATTTTTTTTGAATCCCGTTGCAACGCACGGGTATTGTGCTAGTGATGTGAGAACTGGGGATTACGATCCGTTAACTCCCGAGACATCTGGGGTCGCCACCACACCGATGTCTCCGTGGAGTTGTGGAGCATCTGCACGGGTGGGGGCTCGCCAGCGGGTGGTGCTCCTGTGGGGATACATGGATAGATGGATAGATACGCGACCAGATTAAAGAGACAGAGACCATACGGCCATGGACCAGTAACGAACTACCGGCAGGGAAGCGGCAGCTCAGGTTGCCTGGCCGAACAACGACGGGCTAACGGTCTATGGCCAACTGTCGACCCATGTGAGCCCAGTGGATTGTATTGTGTGGCCCGCGCCGGCAGGTGGGCTCCTGTGGCGACGATGTGCCATGCCATGTTTGCACTGGATAAGAGCTTATCCAGTCAGTGGTGAGTCCAAGGATCGCAGCAAAGTACGTACTGTATTCTTTTTTTCTTTTCTTTTGTTGTTGATGAGAAAATTCGCGGCAAGTTTCTGATACTGACGCCCGAACAGTGCTTTTACAAACCAGTACACAGCCCATAGAATCTTCAGAACTACTAGTAGCTAGCCCAACGCTTCGGTCCAGATAATCAAGTCGTAAAGCTATCTCCTCCACGGACCTAGCCTGCCGTATAAACCGCATGCAATCTGGCCTTGGGCTGTTTCGAAGACCAATCCGTTTGGATTATTTGAAGGGCTACACAGGCCAATTTTTGGTCGCCGCTTTTTAACTAGCTTGACGACAGGGCCAAAAGCACGATGCATGGCCGGCCCGGTGACGAATTGGATATGGATCAGCTATGTTGGATCAAGTTATGGCACCTCTGAAAATAGGTTTTGTGTAGCAACCCTAAAATTTGTTCGGCACAATGGAGGTGCTGACCTAGGAGGCGTCCCCCAAACCAAAGTAAAAAAAAAGATAATGTTAGATTTTATTTAATTTTGTTGATATTTCATAGTAGTTTGAATGAAAATTAAACCTAAATCTAAACCGGTGTGACCACACAAAGTCCTTCTCGTTCGCGAGCGCAACCCATTCAACGCTCGTGTCGTCATCGTCGTCGAGCTAGATGACATTGGAGGAGGACCCACCATGTGAGGAGGAGCAGGCACTCCCAAGCGGTGATGCATGCTGCACCATGCGCTTGATGGAGGCGAGGAGTCCACGGAAGTCCTTCTCGATCTCGGTGGCTGATTGGTGATAATGATAGCGTTGGTGGTACCCCAAGTGAAGGCGTGGATGTAGCAGTAGCAGTTTTCCCTCATTGAAAAATAAAAGTTTAATCGAACCAGTAGAAGTTTGAAATCAATAATGAGGTGCCCGTCGATGATCTCTGGCGCTTAACCGTCAATGAACGTGGATCTGCACACACTCAAACAATTACTTTGCCCCCAACGGCAAGAAGGTTGTCAATCTTCCCGGTCTGCTGAAAACAAAGCGGTTAAAACGTGTAGTGTAGTGGATGAAACATGGAAATGGACCAGCGAGCAAATGATTATGAAAAGCAAGTAAACGGTGTTGTAATCAATGGAAAAGATGGACGGGGGCCATGGGTTCACTAGTGGTGTCTCTCCATAAAATAAAATACTCATATGACGGGTAAACAAATTACAGTTGGGCAATTGACAAGATTATGACACAAACTTAATCTAGCCAAATCAAAGAGTTCATGATAATATTCATGTAGGCATCACAACAAATAACAAAGATCGTTGAGTCCAACTACATCTTTGTCTAAAAAGTCTACCTAGGGATCGCTAAGTAAAGTGCATGATGTAAGTAATATTTATAATCACGTAGACATAAAACTACTGCTTTACCCTTAGTAGCAACAGCACACCCTCGTCCTTAAATGTTTCTGTCACTCGTGCCTAGGCACCGCGCTACTTCACGACACCTCGGGCGGCTCCTCCTTCACCCCCTTCTTGACCTCGTGACGAAAGGAAAGACGACCATGCGGGGGAACTGGTGAAAGTGCGTGGTTGCCCCCATATGTGGTTTTGGTAATTAATGATAATCTCTATGGACTAATGTTTGTATTGAGCTACTTGTAGGTGGTGTCCATATGCGTTGCTTGATCTCCATTTGTTGGAGTCAAGGCTAAGGGAAGAAGATTATGTGTTGATCAAGGCTAAGTGCGAGTTGATCAACACTCAAGTCCAAGTGAAGATATGCCGAAGAGTGCTTCTCCCATATTGGTGTATGGGGGAGCAACATGTGAATCTACACCAAGCGAAGCGCAATCAAGAAAGGTGGTGCGTCTTGAGGAGATGAAGATCGTCTTCATCAACCTCAAGTGGATTAATGCGCAAGGCAATGGTATGATCTTGATAGGATTTCTATTTTACCGGTCTCATGATGTTAGTTGAGAGACCGGGTTATAGGATAGATAACCGTACTATCAAGAGAGGCTCTCGACCGAGTATCTTGATCGTATCGTTCGTGAAGAGCTCAAACCTTTGCATCCTTGCATTCTTACAATCATATTTATTGGTTCTTATCTGGCTCTTATCGTGGTGTGGTCTTGGTGCTTGTCGTGCTTGTCATGACAAGACCAAGTTCACCGAAAACGGTTTTCATATGCGTCTTCTTTTGCGTTTTCGGTTTTGGAGATTTTGCCGGTTCATCCGTGTGGAAGGTTTCACTCTTCCAACCCTTCGCACAATCTCCCTTGCTTGTTTTCATATTTTCAATTTTTGTAGGGTAAGCTCTTGTCGTCCTCTTTCCAACAAAATTGGTTTCACTCGATTCGGACTTCTTTTGCGAAAGTTATGGGTGTTCTGGTTTTACTGTTTGGATCTGGCCCAGAGATGGTCCGGAGTCTCCGGTCCCACCGGAGTCTCCGGCGCAAAAGACCCGGACACTCCGGTCCTGTGTTTCTCGGCCCTTTGCTTTGCTGTGGTGCGGTACTGGATAGGGGTCCGGAGGGACACCGGAAGTGTCCGAAGTCTCCGGCCCCTCTGGACCGGAGTCTCCGGTCTGCCCCGATGACCCATGTGTGGCGCGCCACTGGACCCTTGTCCGGAAGGAGGCCGAAGCCTGGCCGGAACTCCAGTGCACTTACACCGGAGTCTCCGGTCTAAGCTGCCTCCAACGGCTAGTTTTTGAGGGGACCTATAAAAGGCCCCCTTCTTCCCCAAATAAAAAAAGGTTTTCTGCAGCACGTTTTTCACTCTCTCTCCCACCATTATTGACCTTGGAAAACCTTGCCCCCTCTCAATCCCTCCCATGATTCTTGCATATCTTTGAGGGAAAAGTGAGAGGAGATCTAGATCCATATTTTCACCAATCAATCTCTCCTCTAAGTGAGGGGAACCTAGTGGATCTTGATCTTGGAGTTCTTTTATGGTTCTCCTCCTTGTTCTTTCTCTCTTATTCCCCCCAAAGCATTTGTTGCTTAGTTGGGATTTGAGAGTGAAGGATTTGAGCACTTGTGCTCTTGCTCTTGCATTAGTTGCATCGGTTTGCTCTCTCCACGAAGATTCGTGGAAGTTGAAGGTTGAGAAGGTTATTACTTTTGGGAGCATTGTGTTCCCAAGACCTTGTGCCTCTTGGGTGCATTGTGTACCCTAGACGGTTGGTGGTTCCGCGAAGACTTTGAGTTGTGAAGCTTTGGGCAAGATTTGGGAGCCCCCAATTAAGTTGTGGGTGTGTGCCCCAAGAACGTTGTAAAGGCTCCGGATTCCGCCTCGAAGGATTCCGATAGTGGAAGGTGAACCAAACCCTTGGGTGCGGTTCATCGGAGAATAGGGTGAGGCCTTTGTGGCATCTTGAGTAGGCCTCTTGTGGCGAGCTCACACCCCTCCAACGAGACGTACTCGCTTAACAAGGAGGAACTCGGGAATACATCCTTGTCTCCGCGTGCCTTGGTTATTTCTATACCCGAGCTTTTTACTTATGCAATTTACATTGTGATAGCCTTTGTGCTTGGTGTCATATATATTGCTATCACCTTGTTGTTATATTGCTTAGCATAAGTTGTTGGTGCACATAGATGAACCTAGTATTTTAGGTTGTTGGCTTGTTAATTTAAACACCTAATTTTATTCCGCAATTATCAAGCCTTAAACTGGAAAAAAATTAATCGCCTATTCACCCCCCCCCCCTCTAGGCGACATCAATTGTTCTTTCAACTAGCACATCGTTGTTGGACGTCACGAATGACGATTCCGCCTCCTCCTTGACGTGGTGTGTGGCTTGCATGTCAGCGCCACCGCTACCACCACCACGCCACCATGATGGGAAGCCACCGCGACATCGTCGACGCTTCTGCTGCTATTGAGACTACTGCGGTTGCGGTGACACCAAGCGGTAGGGGATGGCGCTCGTTGCGGCTTGACCGCGGGCGATCTCTATGACGCTATCCATCATGTGGCCAGTCGGCTCTTTCTCGCCTACATCGCTTGGGGAAGAAACTGGTGAGGCATCATTACTCTATGACATTTGTGAAAGTGCATGGTTGATCCCATGCATGGTTTTGGTAATTAATGACAATCTCTATGGACTAATATTTGCATTGAGCTATATTTGTAGGTGTCCATTAGCTTGCTTGTCTCCATATGTTGGAGTCAAGGTGCTTTGCTTGATCTCCATTTGTTAGAGTCAAGCTCAAGGGAAGAAAAGATTTGTGTTGATCAAGGCTTTGTGCGGATTGATCAACTATCAAGTCCAAGTGAAGATATACCGAAGAAGTGCTTTCCCCATCTTGGTGTATGGGGGAGCGTCATGTGAATCTTCACCAAGCAAGGCGCAATCAAGAAAGGTGGTTTGCCTTGAGTAGATGAAGATCGTCAAGTGGTTTAAGCGCAAGGCAAAGGTATGATCTTGATAGGGTTTTTATTTTACCGGTCTCATGATGTTTAGTGAGAGACCAGATTATAGGATAGATAGCCGTACTATCAAGAGGGGCTCTCGACCGAGTATCGTGATCGTATCGTTCGTGGAGAGCTCAAACCTTTGCATCCATGCAATCATCTTCGTTGGTTCTTATTTGGCTTTTATCCTTGTGAGAATTTAGAGTTTGTGTTCATCTCCATACCAAGCTCTAGTTCATCAAAAACGGATCTCATGGATATCTTCTTGCGTTTTTGATATCGGAGGTTTTACCGGTTTATCTCTTCTACGAGAGGTCAAACTCTCTCCTTATGTTTTCCTCCTCACATGATAGACTATGATGTGTATATGCATGATCTTGTAGGGCTTGTGATTATCTTCGAAACAAGCCCAAGATCATAGAAAACGAAGTCTTGATGAACATCTTATTGGATTTGTGATGTTGGAGGATTTACCGGTTGTTCTTTTATAGAGAGGTTTTACCTTTACCCATTTGGTTTTATCCTCCCTTGATGGACTATGATGTTTCTCTGCATGATCTTGTAGAACTTTTCGTTGCGATTCCAACGAGCCCAAGATCATCGAAAACGGAGTCCGGATGATTAAGTTATGATTTTTCTCGTACCGGTTGTTCTGCAGTTTTTTTGTCCGGCGGTAGTACCGCTGCGGCAGCGGTAGTACCGCTACACCTGGAGCGGAACTGCTGCTGCACAGCGCCCGGTACCGTTGGTGGTACCGCTGGTGGTACCGGTGCGCCCTTTTTGCGTACTGGTATCCCTCCCGGTACCCCGGCGGTAGCAGCCACGTTCTACCGCTGGAATCATCTTTTTCAGTCAAAAAGGGTCCCAGAGGTAGTACCGCTGGCGCAGAGGTAGTACCGCCCAGAGGTAGTACCGCTGGGTACGATTTTGCACATAACGGTCAGATTTCGGGGGACCTATTTAAGGGGCCTTCTTCCCCAATGGTTCCCCATCCAAGGCAGCACGTTTTCCCCTCTCTCTCCCACCATTGTTGACCTTGAAAAGCTTGCCCCCCTCTCAATCCCTCCAACGAATCTTGCATATTTGAGGGAAAAGTGAGAGGAGATCTAGATCTACATTTCCACCAATCAATCTCTCCTCTAAGTGAGGGGAACCTAGTGGATCTAGTTCTTGGAGTTCTTTTGTGGTTCTCCTCTTTGTTCTTCCTCTCTCATTCCCCCCAAAGCATTTGTTGCTTAGTTGGAATTTGAGAGTGAAGGATTTGAGCACTTGTGCTCTTGCCTTTTGCATTTGGTGCATAGGTTTGAGTTTCCCTCGGTGATACGTGGGATTGAAGGTTGAGAGCTTGTTACTCTTGGGTGCATTGTGTTCCCAAGAGCTTGTTGCCTCTTGGGTGCATTGTGTACCCTAGACGGTTGGAGGTGCCGCGAAGTCTTCGCTTGTGGAGCTTCGGCACGAGTTTGGGAGCCCCCAATTGGGTTGTGGGTGTGTGCCCCAAGAAGAAGTTGTAAAGGGCTCCGGAATCCGCCTCGAAGGATTCCGATAGTGGAAGGTGAACCGATCCCTTGGGTGAGGTTCATCGGAGAATAGGGTGAGGCCTTTGTGGCATCTTGAGTAGGCCTTTTGTGGCGAACTCACACCCCTCCAACGAGACGTACTCCCTTAACAAGGAGGAACTCGGGAATACATCCTCGTCTCCGCGTGCCTCGGTTATTTCTATACCCGAGCTTTACTTATGCAATTTACATTGTGATAGCCTTCGTGCTTGAAGTTCATATCTTGCTATCACCTTGTTGTTTGTTTTGCTTAGCATAAGTTGTTGGTGCACATAGGTGAGCCTAGTAATTAGGTTGTTGGCTTGTTAATTTAAACACCTAGTTTTATTCCGCAATTATCAAGCCTCTAAATAGAAAAAGTTTTAATCGCCTATTCATCCCCCCCCCCCCCCCCCCCCCCCCTCTAGGCGACATCCGGACATAGCTTGTTCTTTCAATTTGGGCCCAGCGTGTCGGAGGCACTCCCGAGTAGACACATTTTGAACCGATCCGGACCGATGGGGGTTCCGCTCCGAGTGTTTTTTTTATCTGGACCTCCATTGGATTTTTGGGAGGTGTCGGTGGAGATGCTCTTAGAAGCAGCCCCACATGGATGTCGCAGCTAAACAACGAGGAGCCCTCCACCTGAAGACATATGTAAACATGTCGTGTTCGTGCTGCTAATTTGGATGAGGGCAGATATGTTTCTCCACTCAAGTTTTATTTTGTCATCGGTCGTTGGTTACTTGGTGATCGGTTGAACTCTCTGTTGGGTGTGATGTTTAGAACTGATACATGTTATGCATATAAATCTGTAGATCGCCATGAACACACTTCGGCTCGAGGTTTGGCAACCGCGTGGTATACATGGTACGCAAACAAAAAAAAAAATCGACGTTTGGTAAATATCGCGTTGCACTGACACGTACGTGCGTGTCATGTTGAAAAAAATAAATAGAAAATATTAAGATTGTAGAAAAATGAATTGACCAGAGTGGGATTTGAACCCACGCCCTTTCGGACCAGAGCCTTAATCTGGCGCCTTAGACCAACTCGGCCATCTGATCTTTGCGTCTTCTCTCAGAAAGTACGTTATTTGTATTTATCGCTTGGTTTAATGTACCTTCCCGCACCATAGCCCGACCTTATTCCACTCCAGCGGCGTCCGCTCGAGCAGATGGAGGTCGGTGGCATCGATTGCATCCTTTATCGCGATAATAAGGACCTAGCAAGCTAACGATGGTGAGCGAAATCTGATCATACGGCCCTGATTCTAGCCTGGCTGTAATGGCCATTGTGTTTAGTACTGGCCTGTATAGTCGTTCCAAACTAAATTGCCTGAACAGTACAATGTGTAATCTTCTGTTAACTAAACACCAACTGACCAAAGGGCAAGACTTCAAGTACCTGCACGTAAGGTGGGTCACCTGGCTTGATACGAAGTATGAGCCAATCAAGTACCGCAGCTCACTAGCTCCTTCTCATTAATTACGTGGACGATACATGTCTCTGTACGGTCCTAATTGTTAACCTTCCGATTACATTTCAGAAATCAGTAGAACATCCACAATGTCTGCAACTATACGGCCGGCATAACCACGCGCGGCCTCCAAAAGAACAACACCAACAAATTTCACACCCAAAACATCCACTTCCGGGCAAAAGTAAACTGTCGGGGGTCCTTTTTTTTTAGTACAATGCAGGGCTTTATGTAACAGCTGAAACAGAGTATACAGGCTGCGGCCTTCCAAGGGGAGGCTGAGGTTACAGAGCACCAACCTGCAGTGACAAAGAGAAATAAATGACAGGTTTGTTTTACACACAAAGGAACAGACCGAATCTGATCGATCTCCGGAAGCCGCGCCTTAGCGAGTGCGTGATCGTCTTGTGATCGGACCTCCGCTTCCTGGGACTGCAAATTTCAGCAAGCCACGGCCTGATTGACGATTGGCCTGGCTGAGAAAGAAGATCCTCCGGCATAGCAAGAAGCTGGCAATCAGAAAGGAACGAAACCCTGCTCCATCCCAGCGCCTTGACAACCCGAACAACCAGCAGGCAGCAGCAAGGCCCATTTTCTGCCTGCAAGAAAGAACTCGTCAAAGAAGGCAAAGCATGGACAAAGACTAATTGTCCGGCCAGGGTTGTGTAGAAACACCCCCGCCAGCCTAGCAGAGATTAATTGCTTCTACCGCAGAATTGTACGGCGCGTCACTGAAGGCGAATGAACCTGCAGGCAAAGAGAAAGGAGGATTTCTAGGAGCCCGGTTAGGAAAAGTAACATTAGATTGCGGGTCCTGGATTAGCCGGAAAATGCTGCTCC
This sequence comes from Puccinellia tenuiflora, assembly GCA_012064385.1. Taxonomy (NCBI): domain Eukaryota; kingdom Viridiplantae; phylum Streptophyta; class Magnoliopsida; order Poales; family Poaceae; genus Puccinellia; species Puccinellia tenuiflora. The sequence continues at coordinate 88,024 of QRDG01001019.1, forward strand.
TCCTGACTTGCAGAAAGAAGAGCACGCACAGCACAACGGAGCTTCGTTTCAATTTCTAGATATCTATTTCTATATATTGGTATTAGATTAGAGTATAGTATTAGTGAGTGTCTAATCATCAGTTCATCACATAGCCGATTTTTTATTTTGCCTTAAGTCGGTTTTTTATTTAGCCAAACCTCAGAATTTCATTCAGCCTTCAGTTGGTGTTTCGCTCTGAGTTTGAGTCAACGTCAGTTCCCTCGGGTTTCTTATTTTCTTCAGGATTTTCTTGCAGTGTACACATTTCTACGTCCTCTTGTACTACCCTGCGGACTAGCAGCCTTGTTGACCGGAACTCGAGAATTTAGAGAGAGGGAGAGATCGAGATGAACACACAGGATTTTTGGTGCAGCGTACGTTATGCAGCTTTTGTGTTCCATCCTTTTATTCAGAGAAAACCAAAACGTGCCGTGGCTTTCGCCACGCCCCAGTCTAGGTCGTGCAATCTCACGACCTGGAGCATGATCCACGACGATCCTACTGACGCGCTCGCGACGCACAAATCGCGCCCTGAGCAAGAGAATTGCTAGCTGAAACTAGACTCAAAATACGGCTAACAGACCTCCTTAACTGACGAAACTGAACCTAACACTTGTAACTGACGAAAGAAAGTGATGTAAGCTTATCCAACAATCTTCCCCTAAGCTAGCTGCTGCAGAGAATATTTGATTTCGACGGTGCCAATCCTCTTGCCGAGCTCCTGGAACATAACACGTCCAACTGTTTTGGACTTTGGTGAGGATGTCGGCGAGCTGGTTGCCGGAGCAAAGGAAGAAGATGGTCCCTGTTGTGCACTCTAGCTCATGAATATCGGCCTGGCACATGAATATCAACAGTTAAACATAACTGAAGTAGCACTGCAAAGTATTGATGTTCTACAATCAATCATAAGAACTATTTGTATTGAGTTGTTGTGAAGAAGAATCGTCACCATCAAACAAGAATAATTTTCATGCCACATTCAGAACATTTTTGTCATCATAAACATCTTGATCATCATATCCTAAACAGCCAGCAGATAGCAAACCGAAAACATTTTCTATGGCATATTGGGAACATATATTACAATCAGGATGGCACAGGGAGAAACAAGGCAACATAAATAGTGAGCTGCAGGTTCAGAATTCAGGATAGTTGTACATTCAGTTAAGATTTCAGGACATGTCAGGCCATCTATCATCCTGCAGTAGATACAAAGGTACAATTAAATAAATGATCATAGTAATCTACTAATCGACTATAAGATCAATAACCAACTACTTTACTGAGTAAAATAGTTGTTGGTATACTTCAGTGTTAGATAGACATCATTGAAATGAAAGTAGTAGCTCCCCGTACCTAACTGACTATCCAGGTGATAAAATACCTACTGCTGCAACGTATCCGTTCTACAAATTACCTACTGAACTGCGAACATGGTATACATCTGACCAAATGCTCACAAACACTGTAAGAATAAATGAATGTTTTCATAATAATCAAATACATGAATTGAAGTGTTATGCAGTAATCTTTTTGTGACTGTTGTCACTTGAATATATTTAGTGTGTGTTGCAGACTTACAGTACTGTCAGAACTCACAAAAGTAGTAGAATGCATGGGGAAAAGTCATGAGTTACGTGTATTCACTTGTGGTGTTTCAAAAAGGTTACCTTGTTTATCTACTTGGCAAAGAAATTCTTGCTTGGTGTGGATCCAATGCTTTAACAAGTCGCAGTAATTTGAAGGCAGGGCAAGAGATTAGAGCATAAGCCAATTCAAGCTTCAGTAAACAACATACAAAGCATTTACAATTGATCTGTTTATCATCCTGGGTACTTCTCTCACAAGTTTAGTAAACTAAAAAAATTGTGTTCCAGCCTAAAAGGATACATATGGTGTTCCACACCTGGATTCTTGTCCTACTCCTACAAATTCTTCACCTCCTGACCTCCTTCACTACCGCGTGCATCTTTCTCCCTAGGCAGTGACGGGAAGAGCGTGACGGTGACACAACGTGGAGGGAAGGTGTTGGACGGCGAAGCGGGGCAAAGGATGTCAGGTACTTACTGGATAAAAAATAAAAGTTCTTCCTTGTAGACTAACCAGGAACTAACAATAAATGAAAAGACTGATAAAACAATTTAGGAACAAAACAAGATACTCAAGAAAAGAATAATGAAGAGACTGAGTAAAAGTGAGAGGGGACTGAGCGAAGAGTAATAAGTGGCGCTGATTAAGAATAATATAAATCGGAGACTCATAAATGACTTAGACACTGAAAAATTGAAATAAAGGCTGATGAGAAAGTTGAAGAAATACCAAGCATATGAACGACTAAAGAAAGGAAGAACGGAGGAGACTGGACATAAAAAATGATGAGACAACTAAAGAAAGACCGGGTAAATGAACGACTGAAGATTGAGAAGAGAGACCAAGTTAGATGACTGAAAAACCAAGATAGAGGGAGTGAGGAAAACCAAGGAACAGAGCAGACTCGAGAAAAGAATAATGAGAAAAGAGAGTGAATAAAATAAAAAGACATCCTCCCCGCAAAAAAAAAAATCAAAATACATCTGAGAAACTAACAAGATGAAGAACCAAGAAATGAGATGAGTACAAGATGAGAAACACCGAAGTACTACAAAAATGGATGAATGGAGAAGAAATGGGAATTACAAGGCAAAAACTGAAGATTCTAAGTAGGAACTAAAAAATGACAAAGATAGCGAGGACTTAAGAAGGACATGGAACATGAAAGGACATAATACTAATGTATGTGTAGCCTAACTTGAGACCATATATCACCCAATTCTTCAGTTCGCCTATGTTCTACACTATTTGGTCCCTTCTCAGTTCACACTCAAGTTTCACGACTACCAAGCACATAAAATAAAACCACGAGCATATGATCTGGAAGCCAAAATGACCGTCCCCAAAATTCACAGCAACCATACTGCCCATCGTAGCCAGCCATCATCCTATTAGTAATTCTTTGTCAAAAAGAATTATTGACCAGAGTGGGATTTGAACCCACGCCCTTTCGGACCAGAGCCTTAATCTGGCGCCTTAGACCAACTCGGCCATCTGATCGTTTCGATATTTGTTTTTCCTGTTATTATATGTTAGTCAAACAGTAGACCAACCTGCATATGCATCACATTTACGGTCGATCGGTCGACCTGCATGTCCACGTTCGCCAATTCCCGATGTGATTAGCGATGCGGCGCGCAGTGAAGACCTTCTGCACGCACGGGCGCAGCGAGGCCTTAAGGATGTTTTTTTTTTGTTTTTCTGAGAACTACGAGGCCTTAAGGATGTTTTTTTTTTTGTTTTTCTGAGAACTACGAGGTTAAGGATGTTTTTTTTTTGAGGTTACGAGGCCTTAAGAGCATGTCTAGTAGAACCCTCAAACCCTCAAACCCTTAAAGCAGTTTTAAGGGTTGAGAAGTGCCAGTTTTTGGCACTTTTAAGGGTTGAAAAACTGGGGCAAAGACTAGAACCCTCAAACCCAACCCTTAAACTGCTTTAAGGGTTGGATTTGAGGGTTCTAGTCTTTGCCTCAACCCCAACCTTTAAATCTATCATTTGACATCTCACAATTTATGACTACAAGAACACAATCAACCTCCAAACAAACTACCAAATGACAATCATTGATGCATGGTTTAATAGTTTACATCATAAAATCATCATCTTCCCCCTCTCATCGGCACCATCACCAAAAAGTTGCACCTCGGCGCCATCTCCTAGACCACATGTGGGCTCCATCAAGCATCTCCATAGGCGCCGGTGGAGTCGTCCACACCGCCATCGCCACAACTACTCATCGGAGTGTCACCTCGAAAAGTAGAGGACGCACCACGGAACATCCTCTTCCTCTCCGTAATGTCCTCCTTGTAGTCCTTCCACCATTGCAATTGGTCTTCATCCATGTCCTTCTAGACCACGGATCATGTGCTCCTTCTCTTCCACCATGAGTTCTTTCCATACCTTTGCCTCTTTGAGCTTGATCATCCTCTCCTCCAAGTCGGCCTTGCGCTTTGCTTCTTCACGCTTTGCTTCAATTTGTGCAAGCTTGACCTCTTTCTTCTTCTCGGTGATAAGAAGCTTCGTCTCCAATGTCTTCGTTGTCAATTCCTCTCTTGCCTTCATCATGTGCTCCATCTTCTCCCTTAGCATTGCCGACTTCTTGGGTGCGGTCTCTTGATCCCTCAACTTCCACTTGTCAAAGGTTTGAAGAATTGCCCAAGCATGCTTAAATGGGAATGGCTTGCCCTTGGAAGCGGCCATCTCCTTGTACCTCATGCCGGCAATTGTCTCCTATCAACCACACATAATCAAATAAGAACCCACCAATAGCATAGTACACACACATAATCAAAATAGTGAAGAGATATGTACTCACATAGTCACTCTCCACGGTTCCACTAGGTGGTGCATCCCTCACTTGGTCCATGGCCGCACTCCAACGAGCACAAGCGGGCTTCATCAACTCCCACCGGCCTTGAAGCGACCGGTAAGTGCGAGAGATGAACCCACTATTCTTCGGCTTGATCCTACAATAGTTGTCCTCGATCCTTTGCCAATACCGTTTACCGGTTTGATCGGTGCCGGTGCTTGCATCCATCCCCACAGCTACCCAAGCACGAACCAAGAGGATATCTTCCGCCTCGGTGTAGTTTGTCGACCGCGCATGTGGGCGGGAAGCGGTGGTGAATGCCTCCTCCCCTATCTCGGCCACCTCCTCCTCGTCATCCCCTTCATCCTCCTCATCTTCCTCCAAGTCGTCACCAACCCTAAAGGGTTCTAGAGGCGGAGCCCCGAGGTCCACCTCCGCGTCTTGGAGGAGGTCCATGAACGAGGATGGGGTTGGCATTTCATCGAACACCTCGTGCGCGACGGGAGGAGGTTCAGCGACAGCGGCGGGCGGGGACGCGGGCTTCTTCCGCGGCTTCTTCACGGCCAGGGATGAGCCGGCCACCTTCGAGGAAGCCCCCCACGGCCCACGGGAGGGCGCCTTCGGCCGGCTCTTCGGGGCGGGGGCGGGGGCGGGGGCGGGCGCGGCGGCCGGGGCGGGAGCCGGGGCGGGCGCCGGGGAGGCGGGAGGAGGTGTCGCGAGGCCGGCCCGCCGCCGCTTGGCCCCGACGTGGGTCGCCGCCACCACGTCGGCCACGGTCGGCTGGCGGGCGGGTGCGGAGGCGGCGGCGGGTGCGGGGGCAGGGACGGGGGCCGAGGCGGGCGGGGCGGGCGCGGCGGCCGGCGCGGCGGCGGGCGGGGGCGTGGCGGCGGCGGAGGACGTCTCCATGGCCGGCGGCGGGCGAGGCGGGTGCGGGGGCGGGCGCGGCGGGACGGAAGTTTCCCTCCCGCGCGTGGGAGGATGTGGAGTGCGGGTTGGAAGGAGTTTTTCCTCCCAACCCTCACTTCTACAGGTTGGAAACAAGTTTGAGGGTTGGACCTCTAAATTTTTTTACAGGTTTGAGGGTTTAGGGGTTCTAGTCTACGGGTTTTTTTCGCCGAAAACTGTAAAAAAACAGTTATTTTTAGAGGTTTGAGGGTTTGAGGGCTCTACTAGACTTGCTCTAAGGATGGGGGAGAACTGTTCGAGACTTCGGGCTAACGTGCATGGGCCCCGGGCCATTACTCGCGCATACTGTCGTGAGCAGGTGCTCCATGGCCCATATATAAATAACAACCACCACCACTGTTTTCCTCTTTTTTGTTTTCGCGAGAAAGCCCCACTGCTCCTGATCTACACAAATAATTTATCTCCTACAAATAAAAAAATTAAGTTAAAGAGAATTTATTGATTAACTGAACATGGGACTACACTCAATGCGTAGCAGTTTCGAAACCATCGTAGGGCTTCGAAGAATCCACTTCCCATCGTGCATAGAACTTATAGTCAGTTTTGCTAATTCATGGGTAATCCTATTACAATCTCTCTTCACTTTATGAACTTCACCTCCTAGATCCGTACCATCACGCCTCTAATTTCTTGCAATATTAGCGCATAAGAAGAAAGATTTGGTGCAAGGTCTCGGAGTGCCGCCACCACTTCTCAACTTCGACTGCGAGGAGCACTTCAGGATGTTGCATATATCACTCCAACACTTGCCACACCCGAAGTTTCATTTTTAGTGTTCTAATTCAAAGAAAAAATCATAAATTTGCAAGACCACGTTTTCCCGCGACTGTTCCCGTCTAGAGCACGCTCCATGGCATGTGACGAATGCATATAAATATCATATTCCCACGCTAGTTTGCGTACAAGATAGTTGTGACATGTCTAGATGGATCATGCCATCCTACCTGGTTCTCAATTTGGGGGTACATTGATCAAACCATCAATGCACTTAGGCACTTAGACATCAAACCATAAATGCTAGATAGAAGTACACCATGTGTCCAAGATGTTTGTGACATGTTAAGATAGATCATACAACATGGGACACAGTGCAGTTGTTGTCGTGTCGTTTCAACTGAACTAAAAGTCACATTTAGACATCGTGGCGAATAAGCGATTCCTGTATTGTCTTGTCATGATACAGATTTTAGGTAAAACGAGGAGGCAGCTTCAATGTCATGTATCTTCCACACACGGTTTCAATGTCCGCTCGATCTTCTCAACGTGGTTAATTTTTCACCGAATAACCCAAAGTGTACATCGCAATAAAAATATCTCACTGCCATTGCCAAACCCAGAATTCTCTCGTCCTCTCTCATTCTCTCCCATAGTTCTCTCTCTATAGTTCTCTCTAGAACCATGGCCAGCCAGTGGTGGCAGGAGTCCCCAAGCAATGACGCACGCACCGAAGACCAGGAGGTCTTCATCCCTCGATATGAGGGAGCGCCCTAAGACTCAGATCCATCGTCCACGAGCGACCACTCCGATGACCCCGACGAGAAGGAAGAGGAGGATCACCCGACAGAGGAGCGTATGGGCATGAGAAGGAGGAGGTGGCAGTGAACCTCGGTCACGACAACTACGCCAATGACGGGGAGGAGGACGACGATAACTAGGAGGATGACGACAATGATGGCGCGGAACCGCGCTCGAAGAAACTAAAAGAAGTAGGACGACCAACAAGTAGTAGTAGTGGTAGTGATGAAGAATAAGTATTAAAGAAAGCAATTATATTCAAAAAAGAGCAATGGAGTTCTGATTCCCGAATTTACTTCTTATTTTGAGTTGCAAATCTTGGGATCCACGACCTAGGGCATGAGGTATCTCCACGACGACATGCAAATGAAACATACAAAGGAGCCACGTCTTTTAATCACAAGTTAATGTTGATAATGATTTAATCGTCTAATTATATTTAAATTATCGTAAAACAGACCAAGCAGACGAAGGAAGCACATCTTTTAATCGTCAAATTAATGGTGATCATGATTTAATCATCTAATTCTCTCTAAGTTGCAATAAAAGAAATGAAACGGACGAAGAAACCACGTCTTGATTGTCAAATTGAATGTTGCTCAGACACGGTGTAAACTAGCGCATATGATCCAATAGTGAAAGAGACCATGGTCAGGGTCCCACCTGTTAGCGCAGTGACGATCAAATCATTTGGCTCCACGAAACCGCTCCGTTTGGGTATTCGTGAGGTTGGTTTCGACAAGGAGGGAAAAAGTGAGGAAAACAAACAACTGTAGGCAAAACTAAGTAGTACTAGACGAAGTAGGTCACGAAAGTAGATAACTCTAGATAAAATCCATATGTTATTCAATTTGTGGCAATAGTACAATTCCTATATCTCCCCAAGAACACCAAGAACGAATGAAACTAGTCGGACATAGGACACAAGGCATCATTTAAATACTCATACAAAGTGCAGACGGATTATCAAAATAATACATGTATGAATCCCCAATCAAGTTTTGGAATTCAATGAGACAAATGAATGAGTCGATGATGAGGGTGTCGATGATGATATTGGAGATCGATGTTGTGGAATCCAAGATCAAGCTCCAACGTTGACACGCCTTAGGCATGATACCAACGAGACAAACTTAGGGTGCTTGATGACGCACAAGTATAGGGGATCTATCGTAGTACTTTTGATAAATAAGAGTGTCGAACCCAACGAGGAGCAGAAGATGCTGGCTTGTAGATTCGCGCAAGGTTTCACTGCAAATACTAACAGACAAGTTTTTATGGATTTTTATAGTAACAGATAAATAAAGTGCGAGTAAATAAAAGAGAGCAATAATAATTGAAGCAAGTGGCCTAATCCTTTTTAGCACAAAGGACAAGCCGGTGATGTTACTTATGATGGCTAAACGCTCCCAAGGACACATGGGAATTATGTCAAGTCACTTTCGCTTCATACCGCTGCTTAATGTTTAATGTTTTGCTAAGTGTTGTGTGGGTGAACCTATGCTAATGAACCGTCCTTACTTGGACCAGTGCACACTTGTGATTACGCTTCCCTACAAGCATCCACAAATGCAAGGAAGTATTTAAGAATTAACTAACCACAACTTTAAACTCTGAGATCCTACACTCCCTGATGCACTAGTTTACTGGTGGGGGTTTAGGTTTCTGTCAATCCCGCAACCAGCACACAAGCAAACTAAATACACAATGCATCCCCCTAGGCCCATAAAGGTGAAGTGTTGTGTAGTCGACGTTCACACAACACTGATGACCCACAAGTGTAGGGGATCGAAGAGTATCTTCAAGGGAAGTAAAACCCAAATTTATTGATTCGACACAAGGGGAGCCAAAGAACACTTATAAGTCTTAGCAGCTGAGTTGTCAATTCAGCCACACCTGGAAAAGCACTAGTAACAGAAGTGATGTGAAAGCAACAGTAATATGAGAGCAATAGTAACAGCAAAGTAGCAGAAGCAATAGTAACAACGGAGGCAATGGCACGAGAAATAGTTGATGGATGAATATGGACAGGGGTTCCCAGCTTTGCTAGTGGTAACTCTCCAATAAAAAGAACACGTGTTGGGTAAACAAATTATGGTCGGGCAATTGACAAGATTGTGGGCGCATAACAATGCTATCATGACAAGGTACTGAAATATTTAATTGGGCATTACGTCAAAATACATAGACCGTTATCCAACTGCGTCTATGACTAATAATCCACCCCGGGATCGCTATCCAGCCTGTCACCCGGAAGTATTAAGTTGCAAGCAACAGATCATTGCAATAAGTATGGTGCATAATATAAGCAATGAAACAACACAAGAAATTAAACACCGCTATTTTACCCCTAGTAGCAACAGCACATCTTTTGTCTTAATCGTTTCTGTCAACCCGAGCTCAGACAAAAAGAGGCATGAACCTACTATCTACCATAAATACTCCCTCTTGGAGATACATAAGTAATTACGTGATCAAGGCAACTAAAAGGATCGGAGAGCATGCCAGATCTTAAATAAAACATAGATATAAGTGATGAATAAAGTTGATCATAATTCCACAATTCATCGAATCCCAACAAACACAACACCGATTACATCAGATGAATCTCAATCATGTAAGGCAGCTCATGAGACTATTGTATTGAACAACATGGGAGAGTGAGAGTACCATCTAGCTACAGCTAGAACCCGTAGTCCATGGGGGAACTACTCACGGAGCATCACGGAGGCGGCGTAGTCGAAGGAGATGGCTCCCGGGCCAATTCCCAATCCCGGCAGGGTGCCGGAACAGGAACTTCTGTCCCCCAGATTAGGGTTTTTGGTGGCGGCGGAGCTCAGATGCGTTTCTGGAAAAATTGTAGTCCGTCCGTCAGTTTTAGGTCGGGGGGGGGGGGGGTCTTTATAGGCGAAGGGGCGACGCGGGGCGGTGGAGGATTCGACCAGGTGACCCCTGGCCGCAGTTGACTTTTGGGCCGCACCTGGGCCCCGTCTAGGCGCTATGGGGCCCATTTTGGAAAATGTCCAGGTCCACGTCGATCAGCGGAAAATTTCCAAAAACTTTTGCGACCAAGTTTATTTGGTTTGACGTCGTCTTCGGGTCGGTTCGGACACATCTTTAAAAAGTATCTGGTGGAGACAGATTCTCAGGGTTCCACCTTCGAGCTCCTGTTGCGTTCTTGGCAATTTCCAAATAATTCCTACACATCAAAGTGTAAAACAAGAACATTGTGCATTTTTGCCACTATTAATAGGTTAGTCCAATAAATCCATAAAATGATACAAAATTATAATAAACACATGTGGTAATGTTATAAAACAAGCATGGAACATCAAAAATTATAGATACGTCTGGGACGTATCAGCATCCCCAAGCTAATTCCTGCTCGTCCTCGAGTAGGTAAATAATAACTGAATAATTTTTGAAGTGACATGCTACCAACACAATCTTGATCAAGTAATCATGTAAAGCATATGAACTAAATGCATTGATCCAAAATAATTGTTCATTGAATGAAACAAACAATGATTAACCAGGTGCAACATCTAAACAAGAATTTACTAGAAAAGAGTACTTTGAAGATCTAAAAGTATAGCACCTGACAATGATTGATATCTCACAACGCAATATTAGTTCAATAAAGGAGTTTGGCCAACACAAAGGAAGATTTAAGTTTTCAGCAAAAAGCTTCAACTTGCAACTTGTTTATCTCAAGATAAAGTCAATACAAAGCTTTCATAGTTAGACATAAAGATAATATGAAGTAAAACTTGAACCGAAGTTGACACCAAGTGATTGCTTGAGGGGGTAAAGAAGGAAGAGGAAGACTGACTCAACATAAAAGTAAAAGAAAGGCCCTTCACAGAGGGAAGCAGGGATTAGTCATGTGCTAGAGCTTTTTATTATTTTTTTGACAGAAGTAAAACAGTTTTGAGATATGCATGCTTTCGTCAACGACTTCACAGTAAAGAAACTAGCTAGTCCCCTATTTCAAGCAAGGCTTCTAGACTTTTGAGAGCGGCTGGTTTCAGAGGAATGAGGTCACTCCTCTTTCCTCCTTTGTTTCACCACTAACCAATGTTTTGACTGATTTCTCAGGTTTTCATTGTGCGGAGAAGAATGGTGAGTTATATTTATCTTTTTCTTAAGCCGCTCTCGGGTCAAATTCAAGTGAGGACGTGAACCATCAACACCGGGTGAAAGGGGGAAATGACCTTGCTCTTCATAGGTTATATCTAGCTTCCTACTGCTTCCTCATGAGCTTAAAAACAGAGGCACAAAAAGGAGAATTTTGAAAGTTTTAAAGATAGCACATGAAAATTTTAATTGGAGTGGCAAGGAAATACCACACGTAGGTAGGTATGGTGGACACAAATGGCAAAGATATTTGGCTCAGGGATTTGGATGTACGAGAAGTAGTGATTGCTTGAGGGGTAAAGAAGGAAGAGGAAGACTGACTCAACATAAAAGTAAAAAAAAGAAAGGCCCTTCGCAGAGGGAAGCAGGGATTAATCATGTGCTAGAGCTTTTTATTTTTTATTTGTTTGACAGAAGTAAAACAATTTTGAGATATGCATGCTTTCGTCAAAGACTTCACAGTAAAGAAACTAGATAGTCCCCCATTTCAAGCAAGGCTTTTAGACTTTTGAGAGTGGCTGGGTCTTAGAGGAATGAGGTCACTCCTCGTTCTACTTTGTTTCACCACTAACCAATGTTTGACTGATTTCTCAGGTTTGCATTGTGTGGAGGAGAATGGTGGATTATATTTATATTTTTCTAGCTTAACCGCTCTCGGCAAATTCAAGTGAGGACGTAAACCATCAACACCGGGTGAAAGGGGGGAAATGACCTTGCTTGTCACAGGTTATATCTAGCTTCCTACTGCTTCCTCATGAGCATAAGAACAGAGGCACAAAAAGGAGAATTTTGAAAGTTTTAAAGATAGCACATGAAAATTTTACTTGGAGTGGCAAGGAAATACCACATGTAGGTAGGTATGGTGGACACAAATGGCAAAGATATTTGGCTCAGGGATTAGGATGCACGAGAAGTATTCCCTCTCAATACGGAAGTTTTGGGCTTAGCAGGATAGCAAACACATAACATCAACTTGGTTCAATGAATGACTACAGATATACATCATGCATAACCACTAGACTTCACACCGTCTACCTTGTTAGCCAAACCAACTCTTTGCAAAAAGAATATCTAGACTTTGAGAGCTACCAAGCAGGACAAGCACCACAATTTTAAAGCTTTGCGGTAGCTCTTTACTAATCTATTCTTACTAGATGATCCACAAGTTTAAGCATTAATCTACTTCATATCTCTAAACAATTGACAAGTATCAAAGATTCAAGACAATGATCTACAAGATTAATTAGCACTTTTCACACTTCCTACATGATAATTTCCATTCAACCAAACACCAATCAACTTATTTGAAACAAAACTAAAAGGGTGAAACCACAAGAGAATTACTTCCTAACTACAAAAGCTAATAGCTATAAACAAGAGATGCTTGAAAACAAGAGCTAGAAGCAAAAATAACAAAAGCTAAACACTCAACACATATAAGTGAAGAACAGGAGTGTATATGAAAAAGTGGAGCGTGTTTCTCTCCCAAACAAGCATGCATGAATCCAATTTATTGCAAAGACCAGAGAACAAAACACAAACAAACTGAAAGTAAAAACAAACTGACGCTCCAAGAACAGCACATAATGTGTAAAGGAATAAAAATATAGTACCATGAGAGAAACCGATGATTGTCGATGAAGAAGGGGATGCCTTGGGCATCCCCAAGCTTAGAGGCTTGTGACTTCCGTAATATTTCATAGGAGGGTCCATGTGGGAGCCTCCCCAAGCTTAGGCTTTTATCCCCTCTTGATCTTCCTTCATCACCTCGCACTTGGGTACTTGAAAACTTTCTTCACGCAAAACTTATATCAAACTTTATTAGAGGGGTTAGTCCACAAAAACAATATCTTCCTTCAGTTCCAAAGCACATATCATGAATTTATTTTTTTAAACATTACTTACTGTCACAAAGGTCTAAGTAAAGCTCTAGATTTGAAAAAAACTTTACCTTGCCCGTGAAAGAAGCAATGCAAAACTAAGGACAGAATCTGTCAAAACAGAACAGACTGTAAAGATGAATTTTTTCGGGGCACTTCTGAACCTCAAATCAGAAAACTTAAAACAAGATAAAGGTAGACAAAACCCTGATGCTTTCTGTAAAACATTTGCAGCCACAGATGATGTTCTGTGATTGTTTGGATTTTCGAACAGTGAAGAACAGAAATCTGTTTCTGGACAGCAAACTCACCAATTAGTCTTCCTCTCTTTAGAGGCTATTATTGGCACCAAAAACCAAAACAAAAAGATACAAGGGAGTTGTTACAGAATTATCATCACCCAAACTCAAAGAAACAAACAAGAAACAGAAGATAAAAATAGAATGGGTTGCCTCCCATAAGCGCTTTTCTTTAACGCCTTTTAGCTAGGCAAAATGGCAAATTCAAGTTTTATCAATAGTGCCCAATTCAAAACCACTCTTTGGCTTACCAATGGAATCAAAAGGTTTCTTTATCCTCTTCCTAGGGAAATGTTCCGTCTCTTTTTTAAGTGGGAATTGAAATTTAATATTGCCCACTCTCATATCAATAACAGCACCAACAGTTCTAAGAAACGGTCTTCCCAAAACAATAGGACAAGGAAGCTTAAAATCAATATCCATAATAATGAAATCAACGGGAACATAATTACCATTAACCATGATGAGAACATCATCTATTTTACCCAAAGGTGTATGCGAAGTGGCATCAAGAAAATTCAAATTCAAATCACAATCTTTTAGTGGTCCAAGATCAAGGGCATCATATAACTTTTTTGGCATAATAGAGATACTAGAACCAAGATCACACAAAGCATTACACTCAAAATCATTTACTTTTATTTTAATGGTAGGTTCCCAAGCATCCTCTAATTTACTAGGAATAGAGAATTCACATTTAAGTCTTTCTTCCCTCACTTCAATGAGAGCATTAGTAATATGCTTAGTAAAAGCCAAGTTCATTTTACTAGCATTAGGTGTTTTAGCAAGCTTTTGTAAAAACTTTATAACTTCAGTATGGTTACAATTATAAAAATCAAGATCATTGTCATAAAAAATAACAGGAGCATTGTCACCTAAAGAATCCATATTATCAAAACTAATTTCAGCATTTTTATCAACAACAATTTCTGTGTTGACTGAAAGTTTTGGGTTCTTTTTAGGTATGGTGGAAATTTTTCCAACTCCAATTCTTTTACCATTAGCATACTTAGGTGATGTAGATGACTCTTGATCATTCAACATTTTAATATCCTCATTAGTATAAATAATGCAAACATTAGCAACCTTGCTAATTTTAGCAATTTCAGCCTCTTTTCTTCTTTTTCCCACCTAGCATGCAATTCGGCCAACATTCTTATATTATTATCAATTGTAATTTGTATGGCATTTAAAGTTTTATGTTCCTTACCATCATGAGGCAAAAAAATTATTTTAAGGAAATTAACTTCATGAGATAGACTATCAACTTTAACAACAACATTATTAAGTTTCTCAAGCTTTTCTTCAACAATTTTATTGAAAGACTTTTGTGAAGTGATAAAATCTTTAAGCATACTCTAAAGATCAGAGGACTGATTGCCTTGAACTTAGCTTAGGTTGACACTCCAAGCGCAGAGTGTGTAGGTATAGGAAAGACGGTTTCCCCACGAGGGGTGACTCGAGGGTTTAATATCGAACTCTCAGGGAATCAGTAGTGAAAGATTTATATTCTTATCCTTCTCTTGAAAAAACCTGCAAAACAAAGTAAATTGTTTTGTGCCCTCAACCTCACCAAGTGGTTGTCAAGCACAAGGTGTGAGAATGATATGAAAATATAATAAATGCAAAACAAGAAATAAATATGCAATGATGATAAATAAATATGCAAGGATGGTGGAAACAATGATGGATGATATTTTGGGTTTTGTATTGTGAATGCAAGATATAAAAGTATTTTTGTATTTTCGGATTTTTAAATGGCAGAAAATGGAAAATGCTTATAAGTTGTTGGAAAGGTGTTTCTTATGATTAAAAATGGACCGGGGTTCATGGTTTCACAAATGCACTCTCTCTTTAATAAAGTGGTAGATAATGGAACACTAGAATTGACATATGAGATTGCAACAAAAAGGTTTCATGACAAGTTACTAATTATATGGGCATCACGTCCTAACATAGAGATCTTTTGTTTATTAATCTCTCTTATACTCTACCAAGATGTGAACTAAATCTTAGCACCTCAGTAATTAAGATAAATCAGAGTATAGCTTTAAGTCTTATGACATGAAGTTAAAATAAGAACATGCTAGATCTAGTCATGGAGAAGTGGCAATGGTCACACCCACACCTCCGGTAGCATGGTATTTTTCTTTATCCCTAGTGAGGCAACAAAGTAAGGTAAAAATACCCAAGTGGATCGCGGAACTTCTCTCACTTTCACCGCACTAGCCACCCCCTCATTACTCCAACTAATGCACACATTCCCCCACACACGCTCTCATAAACATGCTTGATCAAAACCAGTAGACAAGAACGGGGTACATAATATGCATCTACTTTCATAACTGAAACAAAACAATTGCAATCTCAAACATATATTAACTCATAAAGAGATCCACCACAAAGGAATTACATAGATGACCATAATCATGTTCGGCAGCTCATACGGTGCTAAGTAGTGAAGCTCAAGAGAGAGGAGAGATACATAAGTTACTTCCACAAACCCATAGTCCAGGGGTGGACTAGTCCCTCTTCATCATGGAGACGGTGGAGATGTCATTGGGGGAGATGGAGACCACGCCGGCAGCGCTCTGCCGGAGTTTTCCCCCTCCAATCTGCAGCTCCAGATCTCTGTTTCGGTGTTTCTGTGTTTTCGGCGGCCTCCCTTCCGAAGGGCATCGGGGAATATTTTTATAGTTGGTTTTAGGTTTAGACGAAGGTTCTGGAGAAAAGATCGACGACAACGGAGCCTCGAGGCCCCAGATGGTGGGTCCCACGCGGTCAAGGAATCTGGCCGCGTGGGCCACGCTCTTCTGGCCCTCGGACCTCCGTTTGTTCGCTTCCTTCACTCCTACGCTTTGTTCCTTCCAAAAACTGCTGCTCATAAATTTCAAGTCATTTGGACGCCGTTTGGGTCCCTGAAACATCAAAATATAGAAAATAGGGTTTTCTGGTAGTGCAGGGTTAATTCCAGAAAAATAGGAAAACTGTGAAATCTTCCCAAAATCGTTATAAAACAATGATATAACCCTTATATGATGCAAATATGATTGAAATATGAGTATTATAATGCAAACTTCATGTATGCATTTTACGTGCATCAAGGACACACTTCTATTATTGTTGTAAGAATTACCATAAGAATTTCCATATGGATTACCATTATTTGATGGATAAGGTTTATAATTATTATTATCACCAAAGTTGTTCCTATAAGCATTGTTGTTGAAATTATTTTTAACAAAATTAACATCAACTTACTCCTCTTGAGCAATGATACGTCTCAAACGTATCTATAATTTTTGAGTGATCCATGCTAGTTTTATGATATTGTCATATGTTTTTACTGTCATTTATATCAATTTTATGCATTTTGTCGGACTAACCTATTGACAAGATGCCAAGTGCCAGTTCCCTGTTTTTGCTGTCTTTTTGTTTCAGAAATTTACTTCTGGAAATATTCTCGGAATTGGACGAAAATTTACGGGGAATTTTTATTTGCCACGACGAAGTATCAGACCAAAGGAGAGCTGGAGGGGAGGCCCATAGGGCAGGTGCGCCCCCCTGCCACATTATTTTCCAGAAACTCGACCCCGACGCGCCGTCACCAAAAACCCTAGTTCGGGGTCCAATCTGAAGCTGATCCCGACACTCTGCCGGAGGGGAGATAGATCCCGGAGGGCTCTTCATCGTCATGCCTTCCTGCAGGATGATTTGTGAGTAGTCTCACCTTGGACTACGGGTCCATGGAAGTAGCTAGTTGGTAGTCTCTCTCTTGTGCTTCATGTCTTATGATCTTGTGAGCTGCCTAACATGATCAAGATCGATTATTGTAATGCTATGTGATGTGTTTGCTGGGATCCGATGGATTATGAAGTTATGTTCAGATTGTGCATGATTCTTATATGAGTAATTTATGTTCTTGCATGCTCTCCGATGTGCGTAGTTACTTTGGCCAAGTGATTGTGTATATCTCCAAGAGAGGGTATTTATGCTAGATAGTGGGTTCATGCCCCCTTTTGTTCCTGGGCACGAGCAAACCTGGCCAAAGGGGCCCGTGCTCGCGGGCCGGCCCGGTAGCACGCGTGCCCGGCCCGTTATGGGCCTGGCACGGCACGCGGCTTAACGGGCCGTGCCTGGCCCGCGGCACGCCCGGTGCCGTGCCTGGGCCTCAAGGTCAGGCACGCGGGCCGGCACGGCACGGCCCGTTTAACTTTTATTTATTTATTTTATTAAAATTTTCGGAAAAAATAAATTTAGCAGGCCAAAATCGGCCCAAAAATAGGCTGAAAACGGCCCGTATATATTTTTTTTTTGTTTTTTTACTGAAAAAAGAAGGCCGGCTGGCTTAACGGGCCGGCCCGTTTATTAAAGGGGCCGTGCCTGGGCCTGATGTTGAGGCCCGAAGGCCGGCACGGCACGGCCCGTTTATAAACGTGCCGCCGCGTGCCGTGCCTGGGCCGGCCCGTTTATCTCCGCGGCGGGCCGTGCCGTGCCGGGCCGGCCCGTTGGCCAGGTTTGGGCACGAGTGACAGAAACGTCTAAGGGCGAGGGTGTGCTGTTGCTACTAAGGGTAAAACAGCGGTGTTAATGTCACTTTTAATATTAGTATTGCTTACTTCATGCACTTTACTAAATGCAATTGTCTGTTGCATGCAACTTAATACCGTTGGGTGACAGGCTGGATAGCGATCCCACGGTGGACTTTTTAGACAAAGATGCAGTTGGACTCAACGGTCTTTGTTCCTTGTTGTGATGCCTCCATAAATATTATCATGTCCTTTTGGTCATAGCTAAATTGGGTTTATGTCATGATCTTGTCAATTGCCTAGCTGTAATTCGTTCACCCATCACATGCATATTTTATTTACTTGAGAGACTCCACTAGTGAACCCATGGCCCCCGGTCCATATTTTTACATTGTTTACAACCTCATTTACTTGCTTTTAATCATCATTACTCCTCTGGTCACTTTTCATATTTTATCATACAATTAACCGCTTTGTTTTCTGCGAGACCGGAAAGATTGGCAACCTTTCCGCCATTGGGGGAAAAGTATTTTGGTTGAGTGTGTGCAGGTCCACGTATGTTGAAGGTCAAGTGCCAGAGATCTCCAACATTCACCTCGTTATTGATTTCAAAGTCCTACTGGTTCGATAAACCTCGGTTCGTTAAACGAGGGAAAACAGCTACTAGCTGCAATTCCGCCTTCGCTTGGGGCACCACACAACTTATTTTAATACAGCAGCAAGCTCTTTTCTAGCGCCGTTGCCAGGGACTTTGGAGCTACAGCAAGGGGAGTCTCATACTCTCAATCTCTTTACTTTGTTTTTGTCTTGCTTGCTTTATATCTCGTTTAGTTTATTTTCCTGTTTCAAAATTTTAAAACCCAAAAAATTATTGTAGTCTTTAATTATGTCCTGTTATTTTATCCTGTCTTTATGTCTAGCTTTACCACTCTTGATATGCCTCTCTTAGCCGAGTTCTTTACCTTCAAACAAAAGGGAGAAGAAAGTTTTAAAAATGCTTGGGATAGAATTTCAGAATTACATCAAAATATCCAACCCATGCTTGCTATGTGTGTTTTACTGAGATGCTTCTATTATGGAATATCTGATGCATGCAAGCATGTTTTGGATGTCATTACTAGAGGAAACTTTCTTGAATTGATGAATTAGAATCCCTGAGAATTATAAAAGTCTTAGTTGTTTTTCCCACCAATGAGAAAACTAATGGAATACATGGTAGATTAGATAAAATAGAAAATATTTTATGTAATCTAAATTTAAATGGAATAGAGGTGAGCTCTAAAGATTATCAAATCCTTGAAATAAATGGAGATTGGGAACCGTATACCCCTATTGAAATAAATGATCAAAGGTTCCTTGCTTATTGTGATATTGGTTCTATGATGTCAACTATGCCTAAAATGGTTTTCGATGCTATGAATATTGGAGACTTATTTGATTACCCTTTTTGTCACTCTCATTCTGATGGTAGCTCTTCAAAAATTTATAAAAGAGTTAATGAAGTCCTTGTCACTTTTAAACATAAGACTGCTTTGGTTGATTTCTTGGTTCTTGAGTCAAAGGCTCAAGCTAATATTGTTCTTGGAAGATCTTTCCTTCATTCCGTGGGAGCTTTTATTGATGTTAAAAAGGGCTGCATACGTTTTCGTTTTCCCATTAGGGGCAGGTTATCCTTTCCCCTCAAAGAGAAAGAAGTGCTTATTGAAGGAAAAGTTGCAATGGATTTCGAAAAAACTTGATATTTGGCATTGCGCCTAGCTAAAAGGCGTTAAAGAAAAGCTCTTGTTGGGAGGCAACCCATCTTTTATTTTCAGTTTGCTTTTTGATTTTCTTGAGTCATGAAGTTATTAGCTCTGTAGCAACTTCATTGTATATTTTTCTTTTGATTTTTTGTGCCAAGTTTAGCCTCTAATGCATTGAAAGTGCGAGGTATTGTGTTGCTGTCCAAAAACAGATTATGTGCGCCTGTTGCACGAAAATCCTAAAATTGCCAGGATTTTATCTTTTTCTGATCATTTTTGACAGCAAGCCTGATGCTTTTATATATCTTTCGTTAGTTTTAAGTTTTTTGATTTGAGCTGCAGAAGTGCCTCAAAAAATTCGATCTTTATAGACTGTTCAGATTTTGACAGATTCTGCTTTTATTTTGCATTTGTCTCTTTACCATCGTCATATGTGATACTCTAGGGGTAGAGTGCCACATTGAGGCTTAGTAAACAGTATCTAATGTTTAATGAAGTTGGTTTGCAATTTGTCATGAGTTGAACACATGTGCATTTTAATTTATGAGCACTAGCCCTCTAATCAAATTATGAGAAGTTTTGTGTGAAGGGAGTTTTTAAGTTCCAAAGGAGAGGAATATGAAGAAATCGAGGATGGATCAGAGCTCAAGCTTTGGGATGCCCCCATGGCACCCCCTCTGAATATCAAGAACTATCAAGAGTCAAAGCTTGGGGATGCCCAAGGCATCCCCTCATCTTCATCGACTATCATAAGATCGTCTTCGTTGAACTTTGTTTTTATCACTTTACATATTATGTGCTATGCTTGGAGCATCTTTTTACTTTTAGTTTTGTTTTTTTGTTTGCTAGTCATATCTTTGTTGGATCCTAGCTTTATTTGTGTGGGAGAGAGACACGCTCCATTTTTTTGTTTGAATACTCCTTTGCTTCGCTTATATCTTTTTGAGTATTTTTAGCTACTGTCTGTTTTCTAGTAAGCTCTCGCTTTTATCTTTTATCTTGTTTAGAGCTGCTAGTTGGTAAGTTAAACTCTCTTGTTCTTCACTTATACTTGTTGGAGAGTTGTTGTTGAAAAATTGCTGAATTGTCAATGCGACAAAATGTTGTTTGTGTGATGATAGAATAAAATGAAAATCCTGTATAGTTTTGTAGATCATGGTGTGGATACTTGATGCTTCTCAATTGTTTTGAGATGTTAAGTTGAATGCTTAAACTTGCTGGTTATTTGAGTGGAATTGATTAGTAAAAAAATATGGTTGAAAGCTTGAAACTGTGTGTTTTTTCACAGTTGTTAATTCATAGTGCTAATCTTTCCATCAAAAGAATTGTTTGGTCAACAAGGGAGACGGTGTAGAGTTTTTATGGTTATGACCGGTAAATGTCTTATGTTGTTCTGTTACCGGTTATTGTTAGATGTTTGCATCAAACACCTTTTTTGCTAAGCCTAAAAATTCGTACTGAGTGTATGGTTCACTCGTGCATCCAATCCCCAAAGCCAAACTTTCTTGCCAGCTGAGTCCACCATATCTACCTATGCATGGTATTTCCTACCATTCCAAGTAAATTTGTCATGTGCTACCTTTAAAAATTCAAAATACTTCTTCTTTGTGCCTCTGTTTTTAAGCTCATGAGGGAGCAGTAGAGAGCTAGATATAACTTGTGATGAGCGAGGTCATTTCCCCCCTTTCACCCGGTGTTGATGGATTACGTCTTCACTTGAATCAACCCGAGAGTAGCTTAAGCAAAAATATAAATATAACTCACAATTCTCCTCCGCGCAATGCAAATCTGAGAAATCAGCCCAAACATTGGACAGTGGTGAAACCAAGGAGAAAGAAGAGCGTACTCGCTCTTCTAAGAACTAGCTGCCCTCACAAGTCTAAAAAGCTTGCTTGTCATGAGCGACTAGATAGTTTCTCTGTTGTGAAGTCGTTGACGAAATCATGCGTACCTCAAAATCATTTTACTTCTATTTTAAAAACCAAAAAGCTCTAGCACATGACTAATCCCTGCTTCCCTCTGCGAAGGGCCTTTCTTTTACTTTTAATGTTGAGTCAGTTTTCCCTTTTTCCTTCTATCTCCACAAAAAGCAAACATCTAGCATTGACCCTGGGTATCGTTGAGCATATTACATTATCAAGATTAAACATGAATCTTTATATTGACTTTATCTATAAGATAAGCCGTTGGAAGTTGAAGCTCTTTGCTAATGCTTACATCTTCCTTTGTGTTGATTCTCAAACACTTTTGTCATGGACTTATTATCCTTGTGAATTAGTCAAATATGTTGATCACATTGTTTTCATGTCTTTGACATACTATTTATGAAAGGTTTTGCTTGGATGATTCAATTTGTTTATTCATTACTTTCTTGCTATCAATTATAGACAATTGTTTTCTATCTCTTCATTCACATCCTTTGATTTGCATCACCATCTTGATCAAGATTGTGTTGGTTGCATGTGTTGGGAATATGCCCTAGAGGCAATAATAAAATGTTTATTAGCATATTCATGTTTATGATAATAGTTTATTATCCATGCTATAATTGTATTAATTGGAAACATAATACATGTGTGGAATATAAACAACCAGGTGTACCTAGTAAGCCTCTAACAGACTGGTTCGTTAGTCAAGAGATGGTTAGAGTTTCATAACCATGGACTTGTTATAGTCACTTGATAACGGAGTCATATCATTAGGAGTAATGATGTGATGGACAAGATCCAATAATAAAAGAGTTGCAATTGATCGTGTCATACAGTTTCATTGTCAACGTCTTTTGTATATGCCAAGAATAGTTTCCTTAGACCATGAGATTATGTCACTCCCGTTTACCGGAGGAATGCTTTGTGGACATCAAACGTCACTTCATAACTGGGTGATTATAAAGGTGGCTTTCAATTATATCTGATGGTATTTGTTGGGTGACATGAATCATGAGTGGGATTTGTCCTTCCTTGTGACGGAAAAGATATCTCTGGGCCCTCTCGGTAATATAGCATCAGAAAGGTTGCAACCATGTGATTAAGTGTTAATCACGGAGATCCTATATTATGGACGAGTAAAGAGAACTTGCCAGGTAACGAGATGAAACTAGATATGGAGATATCGACGATCGAATCTCGGGCAAGTTAAATATCGGTGAGACAAAGGGAATCGTATACGAGATTAAGAATCTCCGGCATCGTGGTTCAATCGATAAGGAACTTCGTTTAATATGTAGGAGTCAATATGGGCATCCCGGTCCCGCTATTGATTATTGATCTGATCATGTCTGCATGTTCTCGAACCCGTAGGGTCACACACTTAAGGCTTCGATGTAGCTAGGGTTTTAGTGAGATAAGTAAATGGTGTAATCAAATGTTGATTCGATGTCTCGGATAAGATCCTAGATATCACGAGGAGCTCTGGAAGAGTCCGGAGATAAAGTTTCATATAAGGAAAGTGGTTTCCAGGGTTCCGGAAAAGTTCGGAAAATTCCGGCAGAGTACCGAAAGATTCCGGAAGGTTCCGGAGGGCCCCACCTTTGGGGCTACGAACCTAGAAGGGCCCACATGGACCAAGGGGGCGTGCCGCAGCCCACATGGGCTGGCCGCACCAGCCCTCCAAGGCCCATGCGGCCAAACATATGGAAAAGGGCCCCAAAACCCTAGGGGGTGCCTTGGGGGGTAAGTTTCCCCTTGGCCGCCGCCCCTAGGCTTGAGGGAGGGGCAAGGGCTGCCCCCCCCCACACACCTATATAAAGAGGAGGGGAGGTCTGGGGCGTAGCTACCCATACCCTAGCCACTGGCCTCCCTCTGCTCTCCCTCCTCTCTCCTGCAACTGCTTGGCGAAGCCCTGCGGGAATTTCTCCACCATATCCACCACCACACCGTCGTGCTGCTGGAATCTCACGAGCCACTTCCTCCTCGCTTGCGGGATCAAGGAGAGGAAGTCTTCATCGAGCTGTACGTGTGGATACTGCGGAGGGGCTGCTCATGCGGTGCTCCATCGGATTGGATCTCGGATCAGATAATACATCTCGTCGCGACTAGATGAGTCTAGTTGCGGGGATCGACAGACCAACCCCTGCATCGACAAAAGACTTTGTTAGTTCTTCAAGGGTAAGAGATTGGATCTGCTTCTCGCTACCTTCGTCTAATAGATCTAGATCGTGGGATTTCTTCCGCTTGTTTCGTAGGAAAAAATTTTGTTTTCTATGCAACGACCCCTTCAGTGGTATCAGAGCCTAGATCTATTCGTAGATGTTGGTGCGATTAGAACACAATTGTTGTGGGCATTGATATTTTATGTTGAGCGTGCAATTTGCATCTTTGCGGTATTATGAGATTGAAGCGGCCCGGACCAACCTTACTCGTCCACGCACGAGAGACCGGTTCCACGACTGACATAGAGAAACAGACACCCGCCAGCCACTTATGCAATACAAGTGAAGATGCAATTTTCAATGGAAGGCCTTTCAAAAGGATGAGTAAATAAGCAACTACTATATCACCGTTGTGGTTTTGCGTAGATTAGAACGGTTCTATCTCGTTGACCCAAGCCACGTAAAAATTGCATAAACAAAGTAGAGGACATCTAACTTGTTTTTGCAGGGGGTCTTGTGATATGGTATGGCCAATGTGTGATTTGTGATAATGTATGCAATGATCATGTTTGTAATCTTTCACGACTTGCATGTCGATGAGTACGGCAACCGGCAGGAGCCATATGGTTGTCTATTTTTTATGTGACCTGCGTGTCATTGAATCACCATGTAATTGCTTTACTTTATCGCTAAGAGTAGCAATAGTGGTAGTTGCAATAGTTGGTGAAGGCAACCATGGAGGAGGTGCCACAATGTCGGTGATGATGGAGATCATGCCGGTGCTTTGGAGATGGAGATCAAAGGCACAAGAAGAAAAGGCCATATCATATCAAAATTTTGAATTGCATGTGATGTTAATCCTTTTATGCACCTTATTGTTATGCTTAGATGTGATCGCGGCGGTAGCATGATAAGGTGATCTCTCACGTTAATATCAAGAAGTGTTCTTCCCTAGTATGCACTGTTGCAAAAGTTCGTCGTTTCGAAGCACCACGTGATGATCGGGTGTGATAGATTCAACGTCCACATACAACGGGTGTAAGCCAGATTTACACACGCGAAAATACTACGGTTTCCTTGACGAGCCTAGCATGTACAGACATGGCCTCGGAACACAAGAACCGAAAGGTTAAACACGAGTCATATGGACGATATGATCAACATGGTGATGTTCACCTTTGAAGCTACATCATCTCACGTGATGATCGGTTGTGGTGTAGTGGATTTGGATCATGGTCGACTACGGTAGTATGTTCGTTGCTGAAAAACTACGTCTAGATGTGTCAAATTTTATCGAGTGGTACCTGCTTTTGTGTGAAGTCCTACACTCCAATGACTTGCTTGACGTGCTAGAAGAACCAATAGGAGATAAACCCAAACATTTCTGCAAGCTATGAAGAGTACTTGGAGTGGTTTTGAACCACCTACTTGAAAGTCAAGTGGATGATGTGCACCTTCATGAATTCTGACCTAAGTAGACAATTCAAGAACTTGACTGCAATGGAGATTGTTGGTGAGCTGAAAAATAGATTTTCAGCACAAGTTAGAATTGTAAGGTTCGAATGTCTGAACGGTTTTCTTTCACTCAAGATGGAAGAGAACACTTGCTTGGAACAACACATGAGGATAATGCACGAGATACATCATCGTCTAGTGCTTGTTTGGAACCACAAGATGAATGACGGTTTCGCGATAGATGGGGTGATATGCTAGCTTCTCCCCAGCTTCAAGGATTATGTCGGAGACTATGTCATGGGAAGGGATTTGATCACTTTCTATGAGTTTGTGTCTCGGCTGCGTCATGTCAAAGTGGAACCCATAGCAAGAGAAGTTGACAATGCAAAAAGTATATATTGATATACATGTTATAAGTGTTTAAGTCCAAATTGCAATTGTGGCGGTTTCAATAAGTATTTGATACTCATTCTGTTTTATGAAAACAGAACCTGCTGCTTGAGATGTGCATAAAGGATATGGGAAGACGTTGCGGAATGGTAACAATCAAGGAGTTGATGCTGGCAATGATCTGTCTCTACATTTATCTTTTTGATTAGAGGATTTGAATAAGTTTTGTAATCGAACTAAGTGTGATTTTGATTAAGTGTGTCTTGCTTATGTGAGACGGTTATTCATGTTAAAGACAATGGTTGTTCTATTTTCATAAGTGATCCTTTTTGGAAATCACAAGTTTCGATTATAAGTGTATTATTCTTATTGTAATCTAAATGATAAATTGGTTGAACATTTATAAATAAAAGACATACTAAAGATATCCAAAACTTAATAATGACAATTGTTTTTAGTCGTGCTAAAGATTGAATAAACATTTTGATGTTTTATCAATGCGCCTTATTGTAAGGAATATGACTAAAATGCCACCCTTTGGAAGAGTGCCATGAGTTGCCAAAAATAAACACAAGTGTTGGTTGTATTTTCAGCAAATGTTAGATGTCATTATTTTGTGTACTCCATCATAAATTAAATGATTAAATACGTGTATTTATTCGAGTTATGATATTTGATGAGATCAAATAAAATTCTGGAGTTTAGGATATTAAGTTAACAAGAAAATTGAGTCTTTATGATTTGATCAAAAGAGACAAAATATTTAAGTTATATGTTAGTATGTGGACTTGTGAGAAGTGTTATCACAAATTACAATGTTTAGAATATTTCAAAGGCGTTTGATATGTCCTAAGATATTGTAATCACACACTATTTGATATTGTGTGGTCTCAAAGAAGGGTTTTATTTTGGGGGGGTTTAATAATAGCATTTAGATTTATTTGATAAACACTCTGTTTTAGAAATAAGGGTCTATGCATGATTCACATGTATTTTTCATATGAGTTATGAGAAAGGATGGTTTCATTAATTATGAGATAATTAGAGACTATTGCGAATAATGTTGTAGTATATTCATAAGTATGACTATGAATGTGATTCCACAATATGAGACTAAAAGGGGCAAACCAATTTGTTGGTTGTGCTAAGTATTTTAGTGGTTTATCGTGAAAAGGTTTCATTGATAAAGGAATTGATGGAATAAATGGAAAAGCTAAAACCTTGCTTGTTTATGTATCAAGTGGCACATATGTAAAGTGCTATGTTGGTTAAAATTTGACACATAAAGGAATTAATGATGGTGATCATTGAATTTTGGTTCAGCTTGTCTAAAGAAAAGTAGGATTCAAGAATATAAAATTTTGTCAGGTTACAAAATAATATTCATGATTTACTTGTCATGTTTCAGAAACAAGACATACCTACGAAACTACAAATAAGAAATAGAAGCCTTAAATACGAAAGTGACTAAGAGTCATCCTATATTAAGTTTAAATCACAAAGTAATTGTTACTTGATTTTGTGAAAGCATTGTTTCACATATTTATTCTTCAAAAGGGTTTGTAAGGAATAAATAAAACTTAATGGACAAAAGCACAAGTGGTAAAGCTCTTTAACATATTCAATGTTGTTAACTACATGGTGTAGTTGTGCTTAAAGTCAAAAGGATTTATGCTAGCAAAGTACTAGCATTCATATGAAGAGTTCTCAATATTAATAGTTAATTAAGAATTTTGGAGGTGTCCAAAATATCAAGAAAATACACGAGTGTGATCTGATTAAAATATGTGGTGACATATGTTAAGTTAGAGCAGAAACTATTTTCCATGATCAAAATATGTGGTGACATATGTTTGAGTGGGAGCTAGTTAATCATGGTCAAATATAAGGATAGCATATTTCTGAGTGGGAGCCAAAGTGGTTTCACAATTTAATATGTGTATGGTGTATATTTGAGTGGGAGTTTACAACATCTTGTTTATATGAAAAGGAGATTTCATAAATGTTGTAAATATTTCAGGAACCAAACGCATAACTTGTGAAGTTAATTTGAATGTCAAATATCTATGGAGATAGATGCGTATTTTGTCGATAAATAAGTCAGGAACCAACGTATAACTTATGAAGTTAGTTTGAACGTCAAATATCCATGGAGATGGATGTATCTATGGAGGATAGATATGTTTGATAAAGCGTTATGTCAGGATGTTTAACCTAAGTAAGATTTTGAAGGAGTTCAAAATAAAACAAGAGAAGAAAGGTTCATCTGCTTGTGAGAAATAGGTAAAACATTGAGTTGATAACTCAGTACAAAAAAATAATGGTTGGAGGATATGTTAGTATTCGCTATGAATTGTTCATAGGTCTAAACATATAAGAACCACGTATTTTGTATTTGACGATATGTGACCCAAGTTCTTGGTTAGAAGAACGTGTTAGAATGAGGAGTCATTTTAACATAAAGATGAGATAAATTGAATCTAGAGTGTGGTAGGCTTGGTTGAAGTCATAAAACCAAACTAGATTGGGGATCTCATAATAGCAGAAGCGCAGCGAAAGCATGATCGGAAATATCGAAGTGAAAAGTATAGCACTGTCGAT